>BPLR01009222.1:0-162147 GCA_021605095.1 Caerostris extrusa
TGGATTACGGATGTTTAGAATAAAGTTAAACCAGATTTTAGATGAGTTGACTTCACATAAATTATCAAATAAAGTGTTTCGGAAAAAAAGTCTCGTATTTTGAAAAAGTAATAATAAATGAAAGAACAGAACACTAAAGAAGAATTAGAACATTTAATAATTTAACGTTTATTAAGATTATATAATTATAGAATATTTATTAAGAAAAATTTAATAGGTAAATAATTCCCTACTAAATGACAAAGAATACAATATGACATTGCTCTGTTTCAATATATATATATTTCATCTTTTTCTTTGCGGGAAAAAAAATATCAACAAAATTGTAAAAATTAAAAATCAGAAAAATTCCAATGAAAATCATTGATTTGCTATATAATTTCAACACAATTGTCATTTGATATTTTTACGTAATTAAGATAATAATCATTAAAAAATATTGAGATTGTTTTTATTTAAAATTTTGCTATAGAAACAATTAAAATAAACAAAAAATATTTACAAAAGACATTAAAAGTCAAAATGCTAAAAAAAATAATAAAATTAAGATAAAACTAAATAAATAAAAATTCTACTGTATTCGAAACACATGATTGTTTCATAACAATAAAAAAATAAATGAAAACCGATAAATTTTTTATTTTAAAATTCTTATTAATACGAAAAGATTTATTTCACCTATTCCATTTTTTATCACTCTAACAAACAATTTTGACAAAAAAGAAAAAAGCAAAATTTTCGTAAAATTGTTACTTATTCCAAATAGATATTATTATTATCAGTTAAAAATAATAGATATCCAAAAAAAAGATTTAAAATTCGGAAGAATTAATCACCATAGTAACTAATCACATAGCTTTTATTTTTATTCATTAATATTAATATTCTACCCACAAAATAATTTATACATTGAATTGATATCCATTTTAATATGTCTTGGCTCAATATGTATATCCTTGTTAATTTCGGACGTTAGGAGTATACATTTATGTAATACACAAACTGAAAACCATCTTTGTAAATGAAAATAATTTAAAAGAACAGATTGTAATAATTGTTATTGTGTTTTACGTCCAAACTGGGTGCATTCTGCTAGATACTTTGCGGACATAGATTTGAAAAAAAAAATATTAGATTTATTGTCCTTGTGGTAGTGCTATGCTTTTTATTAAATATATGATTATATTTAATGACTTTAATATAGAAAAAGCCATCTACCATGCATTAAATTAATCATATATTTAATAAAAATTATTGATGAGTAATAAAAAGTAAACGTTGTTCAATTATAAATTAATTGATTTGTCATGTTCGAAACCAATTGCTAGTCGATTACTTCTACTGACAATCTGGACTATTTCAAATAGCCATGGACTTTTACATTTGACAACATGCACTGCATTTGATTTTTTATTTTTAACCTGACAAATTTTAAATTTTTATTGGGCTGATGGCGGATATCGCTACAGTTTGACATATGAAAAAAAAAAAAAAAAAAATGTTCGAAACCAATCTGAGAAGAATAAATATTATTTACCATCGAAAAACCACCCTATAATAAAACTGTTCGTATTTTTGTAGATTTTGATGTAATATTTTCGATTACATATGGTGTTGTATATGCATTCAGTAATACAAAACCAAAACTAACTTCAAATTACTAAAAACGCTAGATCATCAGATTCTATTGACTTGACTTATAAGATAGGATCTTTTATCGCAAGTGAACACATTCAAAATAAGGGTAAATAATATCTTAGTAACTTCAAAGATATTTCTACTCTTTCAAAAGAAAAATAACTCTCATTTTCACAACGAATACATTTTATATAACATCATTTTTTATAACAGAAAAAGTAAAAGTATAAGTTGAAATTGTTTTTAGGACAAGAAACTCCGAGTTGAGTTGTGTACAATTTCGCTCGCCTACGCGACATACGGATATTCTTCGACATTGAGGCTTAACTCACAAGAAAATAAAATTTATATCATTCCGCCTGAGAAACAGTTGGTAGATTTTCTTTAATAGATAAACGTTAGAAATATTCTGATGCGAGTCTAATTAATAAATAAAATATTTGTGTCCATATTTTTGATTCAAATAATAATTTTATTAAATATAACTCATTTGTCACGAGGACGATGAACATTATTTATTTCTTGAATCTCCCTTTTAATATGAAGATCCTAGTATTTGGAAATGTATTACAAGCTTCTCTTAATGGAAATATACCGAGGCACTTTTACATGATTGATGTGAATTGCCTTAATATACAAGATCATTGCCGTGTCTGTATAATTAGCCATGCTTCTATAGGTCTGAGCTTGCCGTAGATCATATCCATGATTTGGAAAAGTACCAAAATTCATTTATGGACGACATGAAGCATTACATTGTCACATATTAAACCGAAACCATTTACATACTTATGATGCGTAGAAAAAGAGTTATGTCTTACTATTATTGGTATTCGAAAGCATTTTATTACATTTTTTTTTTAATGAAGCATATTCAGATATGTTTTCTGCACTTGAAGATATAACATATATTGTAAGGTAAGGACCAATAAATTTAACACTTAGATTCGTAATAATATTTGTTTATATATTGATTTATGATACATTAAACAAAGTATTAATGGAAAAAAATCAGGCTAGAATTAAGAAAATATTATCATAGACTCAGGTTCCAGGAAAAAAAATAAAATAGATTTTTTTTTTTATAAAAGAATATTTATATCGAAATATAAATAATGTAGAAAAATTTTTATCAAATAATTCTATAAATTAAAAAATAATTCTGTAAATTCTCTAGAGTTAAGAAATTATTGTCATTAGACTTAGGTTCAAGAAAGTAATAAAATAGATTTTTTTTATATAATTCCAAGAAGTATTGTTATCAGATAATTCTATAAATTAGAAAATAATTCTATAAATTCTCTAGAGTTAAGAAAATATTACCATTAGACTCAGGTTCAAGAAAGTAATAAATAGATATTTTTTTATAATTCCAAAAGAAATATTGTTACCAAATAATTCTATAATTTTTCATCATCATTCCTGATTATTTTTCAACAAAGCTTTTTTTTTTTCTTAAAATAACTTGTTCATTTTTTTTCCCCTACAATTTTTTTAATTATATATTCTGTATTAGATGATAATAATAATAAAAAATAAATAAATAGCATTTTCTTAAATTCGATTATATGGAATTAGCTGGAAATTTTGTGATGTTCTCCTTTGAATTTTGTAATTTCAATAGAGGGATCTCTTTTAAGAAATATAATCGTTAAATTTTAAGTAAGTTTGCATACATTTTTTTTTATTGTTGTTGCAGTATGGTAGGCTTTGTGTACCATGGTTAGCCATTGATAGATGATGAAGAAAAACATTGTCCTTCTGGAGGACTTTTAAGGGTAACTGCCCCTAATTTGGATGTCATTTTGGAGAAAATCCGAAAATTCTTCATGGCAGCCTTGTTATCAATGCCATACTCTTGCTTGCTTTTTATCACAACCGCCATCGAATCTCCTTATTTTTAAAAACGGTGACTGCAATGAACGGCACCAGTCTGGGCTCTAGGTTATGCTAGTAGCATAAATCATAACTAGGCTTCGATTCGGCAATTTGTATACTAGAAAAACTTTTTCTTCAAAAAAAATTTTGAAATTTTTTTTTTTTTTCTCTCTCAACATTTTTCTTTTTTTCAAACAGTATTTATTAATTTGGTAAAATTTTGCTTTTATAAAATAAAAAATAATATAAAATTAAGTTTAATCATACATAAAAAGAAAAAAATTTTTCATCTTATTATATAGAAGTTGAAGATTACCCTAAATTTAAAAAGTTTATTTTCTTTCCGCTAGATGGCAGCAGAAGTATCATTTTTTCTAACTTTTTATAAATTGGAGAAATTGTGATTGACATTGAATACGTTAAGCATTTTAGCTTAAATTGAAGTGATGGAATTTCTTATTATGTTTGAAAAATTACTTCATATGTTTTTAGGTATTATTATTTTTAAATAATAAAAGCCTTAATTAAAAAAAAAAATAATTTGCTTTAAAATCCTTTTATTTCATCAATAATTTTCTATTTACTAAAAAATTTTTTAATTAATTTTTTCATTTCATATTTTGGACTTCGTATAGTTACTCTGATTCATGATGTTTTCTTTATGAATTTTTATAGAAAAGAAAGATTTTTTATTAAATGGGTTTGAAATCTGAATTAAATCAACCTTGATATTTAATACTATTATACTTTAAAATAAGGGCTCATTAAATCACTTTTTGTAATGATTTTATTAATTAAATTATCAGTATTTTAGTATAATTAAATTATCAGTATTATTTATTTTTATAATTGATATATATAAATATATATAATATATTGCTTTTTAATAATTGGTTTCACCTTGTTTGTAAAATCAAAAATTTAAATAAGTTGAGGGAAATTAAATTTTCTGTATTCTGGAATATCGAAAAAGATTTGTAGGAGTATACATCTTAAAAACTCGAAAAATCTTTTTTGTTCAATGCGGGAACAGTACGTTCGGTTGGTCAATGTTGTCGTTTGATGTCACTGCAGTTCGTAATGACCTCTTTTAAACTCAGTAGAAAAACATTTTTTTTTTTAAAAAGTTTTATCTTGCACATTCCCAGTATAGACATAGATATTTCCGTTTCAATTAATCTATTTAGCCATGTTTCAATTAATCTATTTAGCCATGTTTCAATTTAAATCACTTCAGAAACTAAGTGTTTCACAAATAATTAAAATATTTTTACCTGTAACTATTTGATTTTCGAGTAAAAATACTAATGATTAAATATTTAGGTCGATCAGTCGCCGACTAATTTTTTATGTCGTGGAATGTCAGCCAATCGGATATCCGATATCCACCCAATCAGGTTTCAAAGATAGGCTGGAGTCTTTGACATAAGATTTTAGTATCCGGTGGAAACTTCTCTTTACAGTCGGTGCTGTCATAAATGAAAAAAAGACTGATTGGTGATTGTTTAAATTTCTCTTAAACATTTTGGTTGTTGGATTTAAAAATTTTTGATGGGAGGAAAAAAAAATACGAGACATTTGCCTTACAAATCTTCATGAGACCATACACATTACGATGTTGATTTAAACGTCACGTTGCTAGGTGGCGTTCTTGTTCCTTGGCGTTCTTGTTTGAAGTTTTCTCTTAGACATTTTGGTTGTTGGATTTGTTTTTTGATGGGTAGGGAAAATAAATGATTGCCTTACAAAAAATGAGACCATACACATTACGATTTTGATAATTTTCACGTTGCTAGGTAGCGTTTTGTTCCTTGGCGTTCTTGTTTGAACTTTCTCTTAGACATTTGGTTGTTGGATTTGCACAACGTTTTGATATAAAGCATACGTGAAGTTGCCTGCCAAATCTCCGAGACCATTCAATTACGATCGTTGAGACGTCACGTTGCTAGATGTCATTCTTGTTACTTGGCGTTCTTTTTGCAAACTTTCTTTAGACATTTTGGTTGTTGGATTTGTTTTTGATGGGAGGAAGACAATTCGTGTAACAGTTAAAATTTTATGAACAAATCTCCATGAGACCATACACATTACGATGTTGAGACGTCACGTTGCTAGAAACGTTCTTGTTCCTTGGCGTTCTTGTTTGAACTTTCTCTTAAACATTTTGGTTGTTGGATTTGTTTTTGATGGGAGGCATACGAGACAGTTGCCTTACAAATCTCCATGAGACCATACATTACGATGTTGAGACGTCACGTTGCTAGGTGGCGTTCTTGTTCCTTGTCAGTTGTAATCCTGAATTTTAATGAAATGATATAACTCTTTGAGTGGCTGCTAATAAAATAGAAAATAAATGAGATATTTTTTATGGCTATAATTATGACTATAAAATAGAAAGATTTTTATGAAAACGGAAATCTTCGACATGTGCAATACTTATTGTAAATATTGTGCACATTCTATAAAATTGAAAAAATAAAATTCTTGAATTATTTGGACTTTGTGTGAACTTTGAATATTATTCTTAAAATCAACATTAAATAGTCCTTCCAAACTACAAACCATTCTATATGTAACATAAACAACAGAGGTGGAAAGTCATGAGTCGGTTTTAAAATTCTTTTATGAAAATATTTTTATTTTCCCGAAATTCTTGGAATTACTGTTAAAATTAAATGTTAAGGAGACAATTCAATTGTAACGTTCAATGACACAACCAGTAGCAAAGACAATTACTGCTTTAGCCGCAAACCAAGTAAGTGTAGAAAGACTTTTCTCAGCACTGACGCTTATAAAAAGATATCTTGGATCAACCAAAAGATCTTATAGAAGCTATTCTATTATTAAGAATAAATGAGATTTAATGTATTACAAATCTAGCATCTTTCTGCACGAAATGTAAAAATTTTTTTTTTTTTTATTTTCAAGCTATTTCATAATAATTTGAGACTTGTTAATTTGATATTGTTATTTTTATAGGATATATGTGTTTTGTAAGCAAATTCATAGTTTTAGAATGTCTTTTAGTTCAGTGAGTGCAAATACTACATCTTGAAAGTAGCAAAAAAAAAAAAAAATAGTTTAATTTTTGTAATAACTGCTTTTATAATATGAATTCAATGAAAGTCATCACATTTATTTCGCAAATTCTCCTAAATCCATTGCGTCCTGATGACCAATTGGTTAGTGCTCTGGGCTTTCGTACCGCAGGCTCCAGGTTTAGAATCCTGGCGGTGGCATGGATGTTTGTGAGTTGTTCGGAATCCGTAGGTCCCAGTTTAATTATCCCAAAGTGTGTACAAAATGGACAAATCAAACTTAAATCCATTAGTAAAGATCATAGTACATACACATTACTTAAAAAGTAGAGAGTTCGAGATTTTTTTGACCGATATCCCATCCCTGGTAAAAAGGAGGCTTTTGAGGAGACCATAGCCTGGGTCAACTAATGCTGTATCCATTCAAACTTTTGCAAGAGACAGACTCTTTACACCTTTTTGTTACATATAATATCTCTACTTTTTTACAATATAATACATTTGATTAATGGCTAGCTATTCATTTTTCTAATTAATAAATTTGAAATGAGTATTACCTTTCCTCTAAGTATTGTAAGAGCAACAGTATAATATTTGGTTTGGTTTGTCGCTCTGCATTAATTTTGTGCACATTTTGGGCTCATTAGACCCAAACTTACAGTTTAACATATGCAATAAGTAATTGAAGATAGCAGTTTTTTTTTTTTTTCTTCTAATGCAGCTGGCAAATAGACCGTGATCTTCGCCATAAGGGCTGCACCGATGTTACTCACTTTTGCACTACCCAGGGGCGCGTGTAACTTGAAGATACGGACGCGGAGTAACAATGCCCCCGCAGCGCTCTACGATCCTATTAGGACCGGGACCTACGGCTTAAATTCCGAACCACTACAAACACCCAATGGGCAAAACCGGGATTTGAACCCGATACCTGTGGTACCGAACGCCGTTGAAGATAGCAGTAAACGATGGATAACGATATTTTTAGCTTATCAATTGATTATATGAAATGCAGTTCTTATTTATCTGTATTAATACGAGTGCTAAAAATATTGCATCTAAATTGCACAAATATGGTTTTAATTGTAAAGGACATTCATGACTCGTTATTCTAATAGTCATCTGAAATCATTTCTGTCATTCACCAAAAGAATGGAACTATATCTCCAGCGGAATGATACCAATTTTAGAAACTCTTTGGATTCAGGATAACCTTGCCCCAATTATAAATTGCCTTTCATTACAGGTTTGAGGGAATTTTCTGCGGAATATTTCTGCTCAAATAAGGTAAAAATAGGAAGTTCTGTATATAAATATTCTTTCTTTTTATTTTTGAGTTATGGCAACCTAATGAAACGAGGCAGGTTCGTATAAGGGATTTAGTAGTCATAATTGTGGAAAGATGTTTTCCTTTTTTTTTTTTTGAAGAAACCTTTTTCTTGAGTAACGGGCAGCTCATTCCAAACATGAACGATGAATAGAAAAATAAATTCGAATAATTGTTTTGATCTCGAAATCAAACCAGTAATAGGGCATAAACTCTTATAGAATCAACCCAAAAGGTGAAATGACACTGATTCGTGACTTACTTGGTGAAATGACTTACAGCCCTATCTCACTGACCCCGCATAACTAAAATTCCGCTATTTAAGAATTATTTATGGTACTTACGTATTAACGGTACCTTGGCGACAATTGCGCCAATAAAGAGCACACGCGCCAACCGCAGCTACAGATTTGGCGTTTTTAAGTGGCACCAATCTATTCTATTGGTTTGGTAACCTGAGTAGCTGTTAGATTGGCGACATTTAAAAACCGCCAAGGTACCGTTAATACGTAAGTACCTTATTTATTGAGGAAGGGGGTGGGGTGGAACTCGAGGTGAACTAGTTTGCTAGATAGAAGATCCCCTGTAATTCACTGACAAAATAGTACTGACTTTTCAACTATTCCTTTTTCAAATTAATTGGTCGGCGATCCGGATAAAGAAAATCAAACAGTTTTAATTTTCATTCGTGGAATTAAAATATTCATGAAATATGTCCATGATCTTAAATCTATAAATTCACTTTGTTTTTCGTGTTAATCTGCATTTTATTTTTAAGAAATATTCTAATAAAAGCAATAATTTACGAGAAATTTCAACGATTTTTGTCTTTAATAAGCTTTACTAGGGGAAAAAAAAAAACCAAAAAAAAAAAAATCGGTGAAAAGTGCAAAAGAATCGTGAAATTAAATCTCAAATGCAAAACACTGATAACAATTAAGAATTGTGTTTTTCCGAATTGTAACGAAAAAATTGTTAATAACTATTTATAAAAAAAGCAATTAGAATGTAAAATATAAATAAGACTATATAAATAAAAAAATAAATATTAAGAAAGAACGAAATGGCATATATTTCAAAAATAGAATGTTTGAAACAATTAATTTAAGTTTAAAGAATTGGCTAATTATTTTTTAACAATGAACTTTAATTTAAAGAAAAATTCTAAATCTTGCCACCAGATGGCGCCAAATACCACCAAATATTCCACACAGATGCCTGCCTGTTCAATTAAAAAAAAAAAAAAAAAAATTTAATTATAGTATGTTGTAATTTTTTTTTAACTAAACACAAGGTTAAAGAATAATAACTTAGGAGAAAAAATTAGAACTTTTAGAGATATAATTTTTAAGTTACGTTGCAGTATCGTACATAATATTCATTTATATATATAAATATATATGACGTAGGAAGTATAAAAATCATTATATAAAAAATCAAAATATATGACGTATAAAAATAATTTGATCATAATAATTTTGATTTCGCATCAGTAAAAAATAACCAAAATGAAAAAAAAAAAAAAAAAATGAAAAAGACATCCAACAAAATTTCAAATTTTATGTTCAAAATATAAGAAAGAAACCAAGAAATGCATTAAAAAAAGTAATTTAACCAAGAAATTTAAAATAATTATAATTTTTATTTTCAACTATCATAGTTATTCATTTTATTAGCAATCATTTTGAACTTAAAGGATAGATTTAAATGACCATAAACATTTAATGTTAACATTTAAATATCCATATAATTTTTTTGCATTTATTATCATTAAAACTATGTTTTAATAAAATGGAAGCAATACATTTGAATAAAATGAAAAATTTATGTTTGTTATAAAAAAAGAGCAAGGAAAAGAAAAAAAAAACCTAAACTAGAAATTTCTAATTACAGGGATTTAACTATCTTCAAAATTATTAACACCTCGTATTTTGATAGTATGTTTTTTTATGACTTTGAAACTAGTGGTTAAAAAAAAAAAAAAAAAAAAAAAAAAGAAAAATGAAGGATAAACTCATTAGTAAACCAAACCACGCACACCGCTGAAAAATCCAGCGAAACGCATAGCTTTTATGACACAAAAGATTTATATATTGTTTGAATAAGCAAAAAGGAAGAACAGCGAAGGGATATAATGAACAAAAATCACAATGGCCAGATTCGTCAGACATGATAAAGACTTTCGTCGCCAATCCATTTAAACCGATTTATTTATTTATTTTTCCACTCGCCAAGTTCAACAGCAGTTCGTTAATCCCCGAAAGCAAAGATACTATTAAAAACAAAAAATTCCCTTGGCAGGCAGCAAACTGGCAAGCCAGAAACAAGTCACGTAAATATTGCATAGGAGTAAAAATAATAAATTGTTTACAACCCTACTGGAACGATTTTTTGGTGTCATTGGCTCGACACTGATCGTATCAGTCTACCAGTGACCTTCGAAGGAACGATTTTTTTTTTTCGCGCCATTTTTTTTTTCTTCCATATTTTGTTTTTTCGAACATTAGAATTTTAAAAGTCCATTCGTAGAAATGGTATATTTTTGAATGTTTACTGAATTATTGTTATTTATTATTATTTTTTTTTTACCACTTTTATTGAATAATAGATGATGTCATTTGGGTGATGTAAACATTAATTTTAAAGTCATTAGAAGGATGTTCACCCATTGTTGACAAATTCCGGCGGTTAGCGTGTAACTGGTGCTTAACTGTAATAAATCACTGCCTCTCTGTGATTCTGCGGTTTTACGATAACTCTATTAGCTATTCGTTGACATTAAAATTAGCACTCATTAGGCTCGTCTAATGGTTATATCAGATAAATAACAAAATTCTGAAACGAGAACCGTGTAATGTTAATATTCGTTTATTCAAATGAAACCGTTTTCTAACTTGTAATTTTTGCTCAATTTAGTGTAAATAAAATATTTATTATTGTTTTTTTCCATATCATTTTAATTATATAATTGTAGACAATTTATGTTTGATGTGTTTTGGAATTTTAAGCAATTTTGGAATTCTATAAAAAAAAAAAAATCCTAATTGATTGCTAACGAATTATATTTATCATTATGCAAATTCTATATTATTTTTACTGTGATGGCAGCTTTTTTAATAACTCTTTAGCTTTTTTTTATAACATTGTTAAGTTTTATGTTGTTATTGAAATCAAATTCTATTTATCCAATTAAATTAGTTTGTATAAACAAACTGTTGTGTAATTTTTGAAAATTTTTCAGTAAAATTAGGTTTATTATTTAAACACACACATGCAAAAGTTATTCCATTAAGTATCATACCTCAAAATTTTTTTCTTTCAATTCTACAAATAAATTAATATCATCAAAAACATTCCAAAAGTTTTGTCAAATATTAAATCTACCACCCTATTAGATAATTTGGTGTCATTAGCTCGACTATGATATCAGCTACAAGTAACCTTCGAAGAAAAAAAATTGTTTCGACATTTTTTTTAATTTTGTATTTTATTTCTTCCTTATTTTGTTTTCAGTCATAAGAATTTCGAAAGTTATTTTTAGAAGATTTATTTTGAATATTTATGTCGCTAGAATCACTTTAATTTTTTTTTAATAGGTCGTTGGGAAATTTTGATTTTTTTTTCTGTAAAATTAACTTTATTATTTAAACACACATACACAAAAGTTATTCCATTAAGTATTCATCTCCAAAAGTGTTTTTGAAAGAAAAATTTTTCTTAAAATTATTCTATAAATAATTATTTATTAAAAATTATTCTATTAAAATTATTCTATAAATTAATATCATCAAAATCATTCCATTATCATCAAAAACATATTAGCTACAAGTAACCTTCGAAGAAAAAAATTTTTCACCATTTTTCTTTTATTATTATTTCTTCCATATTTTGTTTTCAATCAAAAGAATTTAGAAAGGTGTTTTTAGAAGATGTATTTTGAATGTTTATATCACTATAATCACTTTTTTTTTTTTTCAATTCCTTCTATTAGCTCACACTTTCCCTATATATATCTTGTTCAAATTTTCAATCGTTAATAAAATACTTTTTATTCATCCACTCAAATTCAAATACATTTTTTTTAACTTGTAGTAGATGACACTAGATGTTAACACATTTTTTCAAATATTAATTCAGTAATTAAATTTAATTAAATTAATTTGAGTTTTTTTTAGATTTAAGTTGCATATATCTGCCAATAGATGGCGCCAGATAAACTTAAAAAAATGAATGAAAATTATTTATAAAGGACTTTCTGTAATATAGTGAAAAAAAGTAGGAATGGACTTTTAAAATTTTTTTTTTTTTTTTATATTACTTGTTTTAGTAATAAATGATATCATCCGTTGCTGATGTAAATAAATGATGCAAACATTAATTTTAAAGTCATTAGAAGGATATTCACCCGTTGTAAAATTTCAATGATTAGCTAATAATTGGTGCTTAATTACTAATGTACAAATATAACTGGAGGGGTTTTGTGGCTTTAATGAGTTATATTAACTGTTCTTTGCATTATTAACTTAAGATTAACCGGTTCCGATAATTTAAATATTAAAGCGTTTTGAAAGTGAGAGTATGTAATTATGATTTTTTTTTCTGTTTAAAATCATGTGAAAGGACAATTATAATTTCATTTTCATGTGTATACGATTAAGACATTTAGTTTTATATAAGTGAACTTATTTCATAAAGTTCAGAAATTTTTGATAGTTTTAACAAAAGGTGAGTTCTTAAAATCGCAGCATTTAAAATGTTCAGAAAGCAGTTTAAAATTTTTATAAAGAAATTTTTTAATTGATTTTTCAATGATTATTATTTATCAATTGGAAAGTACCGATATATTTGGTAGTTTTTGAACCTTGTTAGTATTTTTTACTAAAATTACATTTTATCAATGTTATTTTTTTTTTTTTATCGTATACTGTTTATTATTTCCAGACTATTGTAGTACTTTTTAAAAATAGGGCTCAATTTTTTTTTATTCTATTAAGATTATTATTTTTTATTCTATTTTATTTTCCTAAGGTATTCTATTAAGATTTCGCCTATGAAATAATTTCCTTTAAAAAAATAAATAAAACTGTTCTATAAATAAATTATCATCATCATCATCATCATCATTAGTGACGCAACAATCCTATGGTGGGCCAAGGCTGTTTGCGTTCTGGTAGATTTCGAGGCAACAGATGTTTTCGTCAAATTTTATTGTGTGTTTGGATACAAGAGAAATAATTATTTCATTATTTTTTTTTCTTTCTGAAATGACTTTCACAATTCTAAACTATGTAGTGAGTGTTGGGTTGAGATACTTGAGACACAGGTTTTAGAACTCAAACTTTTATTTACACATACAATTAGACATTCACAATATTTAACACAAAATTTAGAGTAAACGAAAGTTAATTAGATCTTCGTGGAAGGACTTCACTTTTCAGCTGAAATTCCGTAGGAGCGCAGGGTTGAGCAAAATATACGTCTCCTTTGGGTGAGTTTGTAGAATGGCTGACAATTTCTCTTGAACGTCACAGGGACCCTCTTGCCAGCGTATCAGAGAAAGAATGGTTACTTCGTTGGCTGAATATTCAATGTTTAGATCTTCAGTCAAAGGGATCCAGTTTCAGTAAAGTCTAAGGAATTAGTATTTTGCACTAACTGAAAACCCATAGGTTGACTTGCATAATCTATTGTTTGATGTATTAGTTCTTTAATTCGCAAACAGTAAAGTATGAAGTCAAAAATGAAAATAATTGATGTAAGGGATTTGGCATAGGTCTTTTACAATACACAAATATCTCAAAACACATTGGCACCTGTCACACTTGTGTGGTATTACACTGCTTGTTTGATGTAAAAGTGCTTGAAAAATGTTCAGTCAGTGATTGATAATATATAACTGACTGAATTTTGATAATTGTTGCCTTTTTTATGTATTGCAGCAGTAAAATTTAGGGCCGATATGCGTGTGGATTATTGAAATTGAATTATTTTTTTTAAATGATAACTAAACTTTTAGATGTTATATTTATTAAAATTACAAAGACAGCAAAGACTTCACGACTGTAATGCATAGATCACAAAACACAATTATATATCAAATACTTACAAAATCATTTTAAGACCAATTTGTTTCGAGGGTCTTTGTACCTTCCGCACTGCCTAGAACTCTTCACTCGACTCTGCACGCTCCCTATTCTCTTCTTCCCTCTCCCATAATTATAAAGAAAATCATATTAAAATATTTTAGCCCTGTTCTTGGCCCAGTGGTAGCGTGTGCGTATAGCATGGAGGAGGGCCCAGGTACGAATCCTCTGGTGGTGTTTGTTGCAATCATTGTTTTCAGAAACAGGAAAATTAAATTGAGAGAGGGTCAATGTGTGTAACAGCGTCTCGTATCGATACTTAGGCTGCCTAGTGGAGTTTTCAAGGTGTTCTCGTATACGACACGCAAATGCGAGGCAGTTATCATCTCCCCGTCGGTGGGCTGTTCCTGGAATATATTATAATAATAATATATAAAGGAACCTTTTAATATGATTAATAATTTAATAATAGCGAATTTCTCAAATGCCTCCCATGTTGCAAAAAATTATTTTTTTTTAATTTAATGAAATTTTCCTAAAATACCTTATAATTTGTAATTTTAATTACTAGCATTACTAGCAATTAAACATAATTGCCTCAAAAAACAAGCTAAAAATTTTACGATTTTTTTTATAG
Organism: Caerostris extrusa; assembly: GCA_021605095.1. Taxonomy (NCBI): domain Eukaryota; kingdom Metazoa; phylum Arthropoda; class Arachnida; order Araneae; family Araneidae; genus Caerostris; species Caerostris extrusa. The sequence continues at coordinate 14,602 of BPLR01009222.1, forward strand.
AAAATTAAAATAATAAAATCTTTACAACAGTTAAAAATTAGTGATGCTTTTCAAGGTAAAAAAATTAAACATAAAACATAATTAAAATATAATTAAATAACAGTAAAAAGAAGTTAAAAATTGCTAATATCAGTTAACAACAGTTTGCTTATAACAGTTAACAACAGTTTGCTTATAACAGTTACAAATTAGTCATACTTTTCAATGTATGACTAATATATAATACTAATATATAGGTATCACTAATATTTAACCAATTTGATATTGATCTATTCATAATAGTTAGGATAATCCCGTAGCAGATTAAACATTGGTTAAATCACACGTCTATGAGATTGATTTTGATAGATGACGGTTCCCTTAACTTATGCTCCTCCGTGCGTTTTAATGCTCAGTTTCAAAATATTCGATAAATCATCTGAAGGGAGGGCACACCCCTACCGGAAGATTTTCTAGAGGAACAACTAGTAAACACAATTAATATGTTTTCTTAAAGTTGCACCTGACTTAAACGACACTGATCTTTAAAAGGCGTTTAAAAAATATTAAAGTAATGATGATTTATCGCTGCGGAATTTATAGAGTTATTTCTATAATTCCAGATTAAATATTAATCAATTTACTGCAAAAAAAATCTTAGATTTGCTTAGAAATCGTATAATAGTGTTTAAAATCACTATCATTTACAACGATCGATGTTGTGTCTAATCCGCAGTGTCCTACAGTACGGGTCGGACATTCCAAGAGTAATGTACTCGTGAATGAAGGGAAAGGGGGCAGCTTCTGTTGAGATGGAGCACCCGTCGGTAGAAGTATGTGTCTCTGAAGAAGGAAGGCAGTGCCTTCCGAGAGGAACTTTTAGAGAGAACTACCACATTTGCGTATCGTAAAGAAAACCAGGAAAAAAAAAACTCACCAGATAGTCCGACTCACGAGGCAAGAGATGCTGAACATCCCAAACGCCATCGAATCTCCTTGTTTTTTGAAACAGTGTCTACAACAAAGCCGCCAGCTGATTGAACCTCCGCCCTAATGTTCACCAGCGGCTCACTTTGCCACGAGTCGGGCAGTAACAATTGATTACTTTACAAAGAGACCACGATAATGAGTCTATTTTAGTCACTATTAGTTTTTCAAATTGGAACAATTTAACACTTTCCCTTTAAACCCAACGAAAGGACTTCCCAGCTTATTGATTTATTGGGATTACCTACTGAGATACACACAGGAATTTTTGGTTTGGCTATTTTGCTAGAATTGAGCTGGTAGGTTCAGAATCCCGTGCTTTAATCACCAATCTGCTTCAGCCAACATGTCTAAGGTTTGATTATACTTTTTAAAAACATTTTATACTTATGAATCATCCCAACCCATATTGAAGTTCAATTTTGTTCAAAATAATAACAACTATTCACTTCCGTGCAATTTTTGTAACTCACATTTGTTTGCCTTATCACAGCCTAAGAATCCCGTGCTTTAATCGCCAATCTGTTTCAGCCAACATGTCTAAGGTTTGATTGTCCTTAAAAAAAAAAATATTTTAGACTTATGAATCATCTCAATCCTTATTGAAGTTCAATTAGACTTTGTTTACTCACCATCTTGCATGCCAATTGTGCATATTATCAATAGACCAAAAGTTGGGCTGTGTTCCGCTTTTGATTATAAATTTTGAGGTTCGAAAGTTTACACTTATTTGTTTTATTTTTTATTTTAAAAATAATATTTTGTAACAATTTACTGACTTGGCATCTCGCTACCTTAATTGGTTTCTACTCTGAAATTACTGAATTGGCTACTCGCCAAACTGTGACTTTTTAACAGAGAATCATGAGATGGCAGAAAACCTTCCTGCAATCCAATCACCTACCTGTAAAGACGTTCGTCACAACCAATCGCGTGCATTCTTCTGTCAATACAGCGGAAATTTAAAATAACTGACTATTTATAGTATATTGTACATAACGCTCTTGTGAGCAAAATTGCGATTAAATCTTTAATTTTAACCAATACAAATTTTATTACAAATTGTTTAAAATTAATCTTGAACAGTTTACGAATATAATGTTTCTGTTGATATAATTTTGTAGAAGCGAACGAGAATTTAAAAGAACTGACTATTTATAGTGTACATAGTTCTAGTGTGTGCAAAATCGCAATGTTAAATGTTAATTTTTTATTTATTTTAACTATAAAAAAATGTTAATACAAATTGTTTAAAATTATTATTGAACAGTTTAAGAATATGGTATTTCTGTTGATATAATTTTCATGATGAATGCAATGTTGTAGGTTTGCTATTTAAAAGAACTGATTTATTTCTTTGCGTTTGATTACAGATTTTGAGGTTCGGAAGTTTACACTTATATGTTGTATTTTCATTTATTTTAAAAATAAAATTTTGAAACAATTTTATTGAATTGGCCTCGCGCCATCTACATTGTTTCTACTCTGAAGCTACTAACATGGCGACGTCCAAACTGTGACTTTTCAACAGGGAATCATGGGATGGCAGAAAACCTTCCTGTGATCCAATCATCTACCTGTAATTGACAAAAGACGTTCGTCACAACCAATCGCGTGCATTCTTCTGCCAATACAGTGGGAATTTAAAATTAACTATTTATAGTGTACAAAGGGCACGTAAATTGCAAATAAATCTTTTATTTAGCAGTGAGTAAAATTGCAATCAAATCTTTTATTTTAACCAATAAAAATATTAATACAAATTGTTTAAATTTATTCTTGAAGCAGTTTAATAATATAGCATTTCTCCTGATAAAAAAATTTAATGATGAATACAATGTTGTAGATCTGCCATTCCTTTCCGCCTACTGACTGGCATCAAAAACTACCTACTGAAAAATGTCTGAGATTTTGCTGAGAAATCTCTTTTGAGGTTAATTTCTCTGTGTCAAATGTAAGAATAATTGTTAGGAAGATTTGTGCGAAGATTGAATACAGACCATATCTAATAAAGACAATATTCGGAAAGAAGTGACAGTGAAAAAGATATGTACAATGGCGACGACCGGGCAGACATTTTTTTTTTTATGTATATGTGAAATAAAATTATGATTTTGAAGTGTCACTTTCAAGGTTTTTGATATCTTTGATGGTTGATAACAGATGTAATTCGAAAGGAAATTTCAACTGTCAGCGTTGTCAGATATGTGGGATTTAATATCTTGGAAAATAACACTCGAAGTTTTGGAAAATCAAAATTTTGAGCACTGCGTGAATCCTTATATTAAGATTATTTTCGGAGATAAAGTGTCGAAATGCACCGTTTGTAACTCTAGTGGTAAATTATAGCCTATAAAAGTGGGATTTAGTTCTTATTCTAACCGTTTAGTACTTCAAGTTTGATGCAAAACGTGTTGATGTTATCATAATCGTTTTTTTTACTCTTTTTAAGGTGTGTATCGTTTTGAAAACTTTTGACTACTAGTAATTTTAAAATAAAAAGTATTTTCTTCATCTTTAAAGATACATCTTTTCTTAAATGTTAATTTTTAATGTCAGTATTTTACATTTGAGTTTACACTTATATGTTTTATTTTTCATTTATTTTAAAAATAAAATTTTGCAACAAACTACTGACTTTTGGCATAGCGCCATTTTATATATTAATCGAATATTAAAAGTGTTTTTGTATATTTTTTCTACTTAAAATATATAATGTATTTTCATTAAATTTATCTAGTTATATGGAACAATTTTAAATAGCCATTAAAATTAAAAAGCATTATTACATGTATATATGCATCAAAATTATGGTCTTAAAAAAAGAAAAAAAAAAAAAAACCATATCGCCAATCTTAACCATTTTACCAAATATATTATCTGTTCGACTATTTTTCGTATACTGGGGTCAAGAAATAGAATCAATATATATTTAAGATATACGAATAGTTAATATGGCAGTTAATAAATCATGTAGTTTTTGTATGGTTTCGAGTTTAATCTATATTTGCATGAAAACATAATAAATAACCTTTTTTAAAAAACACAATGCAATACCATCTTGGATTTGCATGAAATATAAATATCTTATCGTTTGGAGAAGTTTATAATATAATTGTCTAAAATTATTGGATATTATAGTTTTATAAAAAAATAATTAGATTAGACCTTTCTATCTTGAAATTTTGCTGCAGAAATTGGTAACTTTTCACGTGATATCCTTCGGTTTCTCGTATTATGTTACCTATTCTCTTATAATGTTTAAGCCAACAATACATTGTATGCCTTGCATGATTTCATGCTATACATTAGTAAGCATTTTAGTTATGGAATTTATAGCAGATGTTCACATCCTAATGTGCTTTAGTTCTTGAAAATTAATTATTAATTATTAATTAATTATTATTAATTAAATGCCTATAAACATGGTCTTTTATAAAATCCTTCATAAAAAGCCCGTTTGTTAGTGGTTCGGATTCCACGTTAAACTATAGATCGCGTTCTAATTAGCCCAAAGTGTGCACAAAAAAGGACCGTAGAGCGACAAACCAAACCAAACCTCACGAAAAGCCCAATTGAATTAGGTCTGAAAAGTATTCATTTATAATTATGTGCCTCCTCAGATGTTTATGACGGTCTGATGGCCAATTAGCTAGCGCTGTGGCCTTTGATACCAAGAACTTCAGGTTCAAATCCTGGCAGGGGGGCATGGATGTTTGTGAGTGGTTCGGAAACCACGTTAAACTGTAGGTCCCTGTCTAATTAGCTTAAAATGAGCACAAAATGACTGTAGAGCGACAAACCAAACAAGAAATAAAGCCAGCAGACCATGGACAACGCCGCACGTTCTTTAATTGGTCGTGCGATTTAAATCTTTTAAATTTTTTTTTTTTTTCCTTTTGGACTCTGGAGCACTGGAATAGACTTTATCTTTTTAAAAAAAATAAAGTCTACTCTAATGCTGCTGTGGCTAGATGGCCAATTGGCTAGCACTCTGACCATTGGTACCACATGCTTCAGGTTCTAATCCAGGCAGAGGCATGGATGTTTGGGAGGAAGTTTGAATCCACGTTAAACTGTAGGTGCCGGTCTAATTAGTCTAAAGTAAACACAAAATGACAGTAGAAGCAACAAACCAAACCAATACTCCAGCAATGATGGAAGCATTCAAAAACAATAGCAGAGCAGAAATTCTCGAAATAGAGTAGCTACAATTGAACGAAAATATGATGAAAAATTTCTTTAAAAGAATAACTACCCTTAAGAAGAATTCATTGCTACCATTAGATATTATATTAAATTATTTAATAGCATAGCTTGCACTTAAGGCGTAAATAAAAATGTTATACGTTTCTTAGAAAATTGTTCTTTTTAATGAATTAAAATGAAACCTCTTCTTGAAGCATCCTTATCTTGAATTTAACTAGACGATTCGTGTCCACGTCTAAGCGAGTTATATAATTCGCTGTCGTTCAACCAGAAAAGTGTCCCGAAATGACAATATGGTGATATCGATTTGCCGAAACAGGTTGTGAGATTGGATTTTATCGATATCGTATTTATAGAATAACGGAAGGTTTCATCGAATATTTGGGGGTGGGGGATGGGAAAATTTTAGTTATTTTATAATTAAGTGCACTTTCTTGTTTGGCTGTATAACTATGCATAAAAAAAAAACCGTTCTTTTTGTCCAGCTAATTCGTGTCTGCTTTGTATTCATTACTGAACTGAGAATGTTTGAACAATATCAAGTTCTTAGCATGTGGATAAAGGCTTGATCTCTGAAAGACTTCTTTTTAACTATAGCTTATGTACCATTTAAGAATTAAAAATTTAAATACACATCGTAACTTATACGAAATTTTATTTTGTAAGGTTGGAGAAAAAGTTTAAAATTATTTATTTCCCTTTTTTTACTTAAATTTCTAAGCTAAATTAATGTTTATAAGTTACCATTCTCATAATTTTATGAATGTTACTGTATGCCGGTCATGAATCGATAATTCTTATTTGTTAAAAATTAATATCCATCAAAAACAAAATTGTATTGTATTGAAAAATATAATCTTTTAAGACATCATATTCAATCATACTTTTTGAATAGAATTTGTAATTATATTTAATGCTTGTAGTTTTTAAAGCAATGATTGTTCTAATTTTAAATTTGTATTGTTATTTATCATAGATTTTTTTTTTTTTTTTTTTTTTTGTTAATTTTGTTTTAAGCAATCATAATAAATATTCCATCTAAAACAAAAAAATGGGTGTATTTTTCATTACACTCTATTCAAGAACTTTTCTTAGTTTTTAAACTAATTTTTGTTTTATCGTAAAATTAAGTGACTCCGCAATTTAAAGTTATAGTCTACAGTCTGAAAAGGCATCATACAATAAAAAAAAAATTGAGAAGACAGTAAAAAGACAATATTTGTGCGAAAAAAAAAAAAGATTTTCAATTAGTTAACAGACCTAATTTAAATATGTAAAAAATATTTTTAAAATTTTGTGCTCGATATTATGATGTTAAAATGTAGTACCTGTAAGAATTGCTATTAATAAAAATATTTTAAGATCCGTGTATGTTAAAATGCGTGCATTTATCAGAACCCTTCAAACTCGATTAAAGGAGTGTATTTGAACACCTGGCATCGATAGATCCGGGTTTTTGCACTGTGCGGGTTTCTCTCCACGCATGTATTAGGTAATTCCCATAAAATCAGGCAATAATTTCTTTCCATCTATCAGGGATTGGGATGGTATGTGATGTTTATGCTGGACAAAAAAAAAAAAAAAATTTTAAATCCATGCGTCAAGTTTTTATACAGACTCCTTAACGTAACTTTATATTAATATATTTTATGTTATATGCTATATTATTAATCTTTACTAATAGATTGAAGTCATATACCTATAAAAACAGTTTCTGCATAACAGTGTTTTTTGTAACTTTAAAGTGCAAGAGTTGCATTCATTGAGATATACTTGTACTTTAAATTTGCTTACAAAAAATATGTATCCTATTAAAATAATAAGTCTAAATTAACAGACACCAAAGTATTATAGAAAGACAAAAAAAAGAATGTTGCACATTTTAATCACAAAGCTGCTATATTTTTAATACTTTTAATCTTTTATTTGTTCTTATTAATAGGATAACTTCTATAAGATCTTCTTTCATTGGTGCGGGCCTGATGGCCAATTGACTAGCGCTCTGGCCTTTGGTACTACAAGCTTCATGTTCGAATCCCGGCGGTGCCATAGATGTTTGTAATGGTTTTGGAATCCACTTTAAGCCGTAGGTCCAGGTCACATATGACCATACAGCGTCACGCCCAGTCAGACTTTTTCTCACCCTCATCATTCCTAAACTGTATAGGGACAACTCAACTCTAGGCACAGTGATGTGTGGTGTAGTAGTAGTGGATCTGAATCCCATCAAAATGGGTCCCGGTCTTAAATAGCCCAAAGTGTTCACAAAAATGACCATAGAGCGACAAACCAAACTAATTCCAAATCTTTCATTGTTGATCCAAGATGCCTTTTTATAAGCCCCAGTGCTGAGTCTCTCAACTTGGCTATTGGTTTATTATTGAAGGATGTAATTGAATTGCTTCCTTAACATTGATTCCTAGAATTTTGGAATATTAAAAATTATTTTTATAAAAGAGTCGAGAATGGAATTTTTAAACCGACTTTTGACTCCGGCTCTTTCTTAAATGTTCGATTCTCGACTCTGAATTCCCACTTCTGTTTTATGGGGAAGCACAAGAACCCTAATGTAAATTAAAAAAGTCCACCAATGTATTTTTACAAGAAGATAACGGACATTTCATAACGTAGATTGATATAGGGTTTAGCTATATAAAACCATATTAAAACATCATTTACCTCAATAACAACGGCCCGGCCTGATGGCAATTGTCTAGCGCTTTGGCCTTGGTACCTCTGGCTGCAGGTTCGAATAATGGCGGTGGCATGGATGGTTGTTAGTGGTTTCGGAAACCATGTTAAACTGTAGGTCTCTGTTTAATTAGCCTAAAAATATGCACAAAATGACTGTAGAGCGACAAACCAAACAAGAAACGAAGCCAGCAGTCCATGGACAACGACGCACATTCTTTAATTGGCCGTGCGATTTAACTCTTCTAGATTCTCCAGGTTTGAATCCTGGCAGTGGCATGGGTGATTGTTAGCCGTTCGGATTCCACGTTAAACTATAGGTTCCGGTCTAATTTAGTCTAGTGTGCACAAAATGACCGTGGAGCGACAAACCAAACCAACCAAAAATAACGGCAGTAACTCGGAGTTCACTTTTTTTCATTAATGCTTTTGGAATGATCTTACTGATGTCAGTTACAACCTTTCTCATTACAAAACAATTGTGTCATCAAATTGTGAAAAAAAAAAAAAATACTCACGTTTATTTGATTTTAACCACCATTATTTAATAATTCCTTGTAAAAAGAGGTGGTTTTTCTATTTAAAGGTAATAAAATATAATGTCCATACACTGAAGAAAAAAAAAAAAATTAAACAATCGCCAACTATATATATATATATATATATACACCTACAGTACATCAGCCCTAAATTACATTTATTCCGCAGCCAACAAGTGAAAAAAGGCCCAATGAGAGAAAAACAATACCACTTCCTCTATTATTGTCATTAGTATCATTTTAACGGATTTACACCGCAAAAAACCAACGACAGATGCATCCAATTAAAGCCAGAACTCGAACGCGAGTTTCAGTAACGAGGGAAAAATTACAAAAAAATTTTAGCCAATTCGTGGTTCAAAGAAAAGAAAAAAAAAAAATGAAGAATGGCCAGAAGAACAAAAAAAAAAAAACACAATACGCATCGAAGAATGAATGTTTTGACAGATTACGCAAGATAGGGAGAACGTTTAAACCAGATTAGCGCATGTAAGAACCGCATACGTTAAACTGACTTAACACACGTTTCCTTTGCCATTAGATGGTTAGGAAAAAAAAAAAAAAAAAGATGTAACTTCTGCTAGTTGAGGTTAATGGCCCAACATGTGCCTCCACCCCAAAGGTGTAAGTTGGTGTATTAAGGGGTACGCGTTGGGGACCGGCAAACGTGGAAAAAATTGCTGGGCCCCTTAAAAAAGGGGTACGTTCATCGCTCTGAGAGCAGGTGGTAGAGCGAGCCTTTACCGTTGGACCCCTGTACGCGAAGTGATGTAGATTAATAAAAAAAAAAAGTCCCAAAGGAGCGGAAATATACATTTTGTGAAATTCTCACATGAAAGTAAAGCATGTTTCCTCTAAAAGTTTGAACTTTTGGTGATGAAGTGTCTGGCATCTGTAAGTCATTCACGTATATGAACATGCAACACTATGCGTTTAATGATAGTTTGGTAGAAGACATTAGTTCACAGCGAATTGATCTCTGGCACTGTAATTACTTCTTCTTCTTTTTTAATATTTGCGAGGGTATTGGGTGCATAAGACAACCGGGGACAGGACAGGCATAGTATTTTCACTATCATAACTGCATCAACGTTTCTCATATGTGGCATGAGAATGACAAGGTCTGTGAGCAGTGTTCCTAACTTTTGTAACTGAGTGTGCTGCTGCTATATACCATGAAGCAATTTTATTCAAGCTCTCTGGTGGGAAAATCGCTTGATGCAACTGAATTGTAGAGACGTAAATATAATATTTTGGAAAAGACGTAATATAATATTTCGAGACGATAAAAGGGCAAAAAGCTTCGTTTTTTTTTAGAATTAAAATTGAAGAGACGTGTTTATGATGTTTGTGAAAGTAATGAAAATAAAATAGGGTTTATTTTTTCAATTAAAATTGTACCAGTGGAAATATGGAGTTTTGGAAGTCCTGTATCAAGAAGAAAAATGGCTATGGCTTTATTTTTAATTGAATTTGTAGAGACGTAAATATGAAATTTTGGAACATTTCTTTGTAGCAAGAAGATAAAAGAGATAAAGTTTTTTTTTTCTTTTAGAAAAAAAGGTAGTAGAAAAGGTATGAACAAAATGGCTGATTTTTTTTTATTTTTATTTTATTGAAATTGTACAAGTGGAAATATGGCATTTTTGGAAATTGTCCTATAGCAAGAAGAAAAATGTCTTATGATTTTTTTTTTTTTTTTTTTTTTGGAATTGAAATTATAGAGATTTAAGTATGGTCTTTAGAAAGTTTTTATTTGGATGGTTGTTTTTAGCTCTCTTTCTTTAATATAGATTGTCTTCTCAGAGTATTGTCGATTGTCTTCTCTCTTTTTGTATATTTCAGCAAGTATATGGAATATGTTTTGTATATCACAATTTAATTCTATTGCATAATATCAAGCGAAACTGCTCTGATGCGCATAACAGAATGAAACTCATCATTTTATTTTCTATGTTTTTGTTAAAGCTGTACTTCTGCATATTAATTAAATACTTAAATGAGCCAATAACCAAGCACGGCGAGTAACCCAGTAGTGATCATGAAGTAGATTAAAAGCAGTTTTTACAGGATGGTAGCTGCTACTTTGTATAAACCGAGAAATGCTTTGTCACTGTAATCTTGATTTAAAGTACATTATCAAAACTTAATCTGCCAGAAAGATTCATTAACAACCTGAGAATTTACTTACAGAAGATTTATTGAATAAGATTGTTCTGACATAAACATCTCAATATGAATACTTAGTAACATATATAAAAACTCAAATCTCTTATTAAGATTTTTTTTTTTTTAAATATAAGTACAAATTCATAATGGATCGTATCTGATTTTCATATAAAAATTTATTTCTTCTACAAATAACTCCAATACTCGACTACCAATTCTATAATTTAAGGAACAAATACTTTCATAATCCACCATTCAATGAAAAGAATCTTCTTTGGATGCAGACCACTTCCTGGTTGTTAGGCGGCCTGCTGGCCAATTGACTAGAGTCTGTCCATTGGTAACCATAAGCTTCAGGTTCGACTCTTAGCGGTGACATGGATGTTTTTAGTGGTTCGGAATCCACGTTATACTGTAGGTACCTGTCTAATTATTCTAAAGTGTGCAAAAAATGACCGTAGATCGACAAACCAAATCAAATCCAGGCTGTTGGATGATAGTCTTTGAATCACGACTAATCCACTGTCTTTTGTTCTTAATTGGATCAATTGATGCATAATATGATAGTTAGAAGTTGAATCGGTATTGTTTTGTATTAATTATCTTTTAAAATATCTTATTATTATCATTCTTTACTACCTTAAAACATCTTCAGTTAGGTGCATCAGATATGATCGACGTACTCAATTTACCATCGCTGGACTTTAAACTGGCGCAGTCCAAAGAAAGAAAGAATAAAATTCTTCTGCTGTGCGGTCGCCTTTCTTTCTTTATTTTATTTATTACTTGAGTATATCGTTCAGTTGATACTATAGATTATGAAGACATTAATTTTTGCTTTAGTTCTTCACAATTGTACTTAAGATGTACTCTTGAATTTTGTAAAATCTTTTCTGTAAACTTAAGCAGTTAATTCTAGAGTCAGATTTTAAAGCAGATTATTTTACTTACCTGCCAACTTTTAATTTTTCTATAAAACAAATGGAGTTTTATCGGTTTCTGTAGTTGCATAAAATTTTCATAAAATTGCATTCTTTTGCATAAAATTTTTAAGTTATGGAATATATTTTTAAATGATCTCTTTTATTAAAAGTAATTCGTGGTACTTTTGCTAAAGGATAATGGGAATTTTAATATTCTGTGATAGTACCTTCCGTTTAAGTTGTTTTTGAAAAGTCTCCTTTTGTTATTTTGTATAAGAGACGAAATTCTTGTTGATATTTAGAATTGCTAGAAAAAAAAAAGATATTTTGGAGAAAATTAATAATATATATAATAAAAGAAAATTTTGAAATATGTTTGTGTCCAAGCTGGCTATCAGTGCACAAAAATCTTGATTGACGTAACATTCTTGTAATTATTTAATAAAGCCACACCTAAATATTTTTTTCAGCTTTGTTATGAAAGCGAATAATATTAACATTAATAAAGTATTGCAAATTGTTCTTTACGTCATAAAGAGATGGTGTTCTCAAATTTTTTTTCTCAAAATATGTTTGTATGCAAATGGCTGTCAATGAGCAAAAATTTTAATTGTCACGACATTCTTGCAAAGATTTGATAAAGCGACACTTAAATATTTTTCAGCTTTGTTATTAAGGCGAATAATAATAACTAAATGCAAATTGTTTTTTACATCAGAGAAAGATGGAGTTTTTCCAAAATGTATCGATAATTTTGCTTTTATAAAAATAATTTTATAATTTCATACAACATTTTTTTCTTGTACCTTTATATTACTTAACAAATAGCTTGTTTATTTTTGTGGTGGTATGGTTGGATAAAATTAAGAAGATAAATTTCTCTAAAATTTTTAAATTATACTGGAATCACGGTTAGGGATAGTAATTCTATTGTAAAATTTGCGGTACGTCTTTGAAGAATGTGTTTTCGTGTTTATTGAATTACACTGGGTATTCATAAATTGCGGTGGATGAAACCAGACGTCTGTTTCTTTTATTTTCGCATTAAGATAATTTCTGAGTATGGGGGAAAGGTCAACCATGTGGGATGAAATTTAGCATCTTCCATACACCATATAATGTCAGACGTTTGGTATGAAGATCCACGCACGCATCTAAGCAATAATTTAAGTGTTCCGAATTCTGGGGGAGAGGATGGTAAATGTATTATGCATTTATATCTGTGCTCAAAAGAAATGTTTACTAAGAATCGTGCGATGTCATTCTTTGAATTTTGAAATATCCATCATTACGGCATTTTTTTACTATAAAGTTTTGGGATGTTAAGGTGTACTTTCAGGTACTTCAAAAAACAAAACTGAGTACAAAGTTTATTTTTCCTTTCCTTTTTTGCCCTATTATTCAGATTTTAAAAATGTCCTTATTTATCCCATTTTGGCCAAGAAGGGATCACAAATGATGCAACCTGATCCTCCTTTGTCTTTGCGGAATATAAGGCGATATATATCTTTCTATTGAATCCGTATAGAGAGAAGGCTTAAAAAAATAGAATTCTTTACTGAATAAGTCAACAAGATTTCCCAGTTCCTTGCTTAGAGCGGTCGGCGCGGCCTGCTTTAGATTTGTCACTGACCATGACTACTAAATACAAAGTCACCTGTATAGAATAGAGATATCTGCCCCCTTTGTGACTATGACTTGCCCATAACTAGAATAGCATAGAACCCATAGCATTATTTATTGGGTTTAGGTTGTCAGATCATGTTTGCTTTGGATGTAAATTAGTATAAAACATCCCTTATTGCTTCTTTTAGATCACCTTGGATGCGTGTAATAGGAATGGAAAGGAAAATCAGTACAGCTCAGTTTGTGTTATTGTCAATGCCTTTAGTGATTCTTTTTGTCGTTCTTTACTGTATTGGGATGCTCATCGACTAATGACCGAGAAGTCGGAGACAGGTATAGGATGGAACCCCCCCCCCCATTTTTATCAATATGTGTACTGCTTTTTTATTTATTCTCAATATGTGTATTTTATTATTTATATAAAATTCTTATGTTTTAACTGATTTTAATGTAAATTTTAGTATTAAAAATTCTACAGAGAAAAGATAGCAGGTTCATATGAGAACATAGATGTTTTCAATTCCTTCTATTAGTTTTAATTAATCATCGTGTGCATAGATGATCTTAGAGCGACAATTTTCAAATTTTAATACGATTGACTGTGTGTATAGGGTCGTAAAAGTGAATTAAAAGTTTTATTCATTAATTTTGAAAAAAAGTTCAAATACACAGATCAGTTTTTTTTTGAACTATAACAACAAAAATAAGTTGAGTCATTTTCTGTACCAGAGTTCTCAATATGTGTATTTTATTATTTATATAAAATTCTTATGTTTTAACGATTTTAATGTCATTAACAATTCTAAAAAGATAGTTGCAACTTGAGAACATCTTTTTCAATTCCTTCTATTAGTTAATCTTGTTACAGTTTTTTTTTCAAATACAGTTTTTTTGAATTAATGTTTCATTAATTCATTAATTAAATGTAATTAATTTTAGTTTTTTTTTTTTTAGATTTAAGTTGCATATATCTACCAATAGATGGCGCCAGATAAACTTACAAAAATGAATGAAAATTATTTATTAAGGACTTTCTGCAATATAATGAAAAAAAAAAGTAGGAATTGACTTTAAAAAAAAATTTTTTTTTTCATAATACTTGTTAATTCTGTTATTTAAAATAGTGTAAGATAAACTTACAGATACATAAAGTTATTGAAACATAATTTTCAGTGATAAAATAATGATAATATCAGATAAATAAGCAACTTTTCTGATTAAAAAAAAAAAAAAAAAAAAAAAAGGTGTTACGAAAAGTATCTTGAAAAAAAATATTTAATGTTTTTTATTGAATTTATATATTTTAAAGATCTATACTTTATGCGAACAAATCTTGTAAATAGAATGTAATTCTCGATTTTTTAAATTCATGTTTTTCATATAGCATAAAAAACGTTCTGCCAAACTCATAATTAAATTTTTTTTTTTTCTTGGTTATTCATATGTTTAACCTGCTTCTGATCTTATAACCCTCATATACCAATAATTCATAGAGATGAAAAATAATCGAACCTTTTTTTGCTCTTTACAAAAATGTGCAATTTGTACTCATGTGGGCGCACTAAAGCATTATTTATTGGGCTTAGGTTGTCAGATCATGTTTGCTTTGGATGTAAATTAGTATAAAACATCCCTTATTGCTTCTTTTAGATCACCTTGGATGCGTGTAATAGGAATGGAAAGGAAAATTAGTACAGAAATACTTTCAAAATGTACTGAACACAACAGTAAAAATTGCATAAGTTATAAAGTTGTGTGATAAAAAGCTGAGATTATGTAGAAAATTGTTTTAATAAAATAAAAGTGAATTTATTGTTGATATTAAAGATTTGATTTATGTTTTTTTTATTAAAATTTATAAAATAAATCTATTTATCATTCAAATATTAGTTATTTTAAAATGTAGATGATAAAAAAAATTCCTTAATTTTGCCTAATAATTATAAATGTAGATGTTTTTTTTTAAATTAAAATAGTTTCAGAATTTGTTTCATTGTTGTTAAATTAAAAAAGAAATAAATGGCATTTAATTCATGGCTTAAATTAATTTATTTATGAATTAATCAGTAAAAATGGGAGCCTGAGGGCCAAGTTTCGGGTGTTAGTCCCGCCGGTGCCTTGGATGTTTGTAGTGGTTCGGAATCCACCTTAAACCGTAGATCTAAGTCTAATATAACTGCAGAGTGTTGGGCGTAGGGCTGATAGCCCTTCCCGTAAAAAGAAAACATCTCCTGTCTCGAAATCTGTCAGTAGACAAGCGGTGGCCCACTAGGGGGCTGTTGCAGGGATGAAAAAGAAGAATCAATGAAAATATATTAAACTAAAAGAATTAAAAAACATCGAGCAAATTTGTTATTATTTTATAATTTTTTTAAAAATGTAAATTTGATTTTTCCGAAAAAAATCAGCTCTAAAATTAGTTCAAACAAAATTAATCGAAAATTCTGTGCAAATATTTATCCTAATTAAATCTACCAAAACTAAAAATGTTTAATTTTCTGTAACAGGCTGTTATGTCGTGTCTGTTACTATATTATTTTGCCACATATTTTATAAAATATAAAAAAATCTATATAAAAACCGTAATTAAAGTTATCATTTGATATAACTAGCTTTGTATATTTTTTTTATTATCGCAATGACTCCTAACAGCAGTTGTGCCAAGATATTGTTCCACAAATTCCTTAACTTTTCAATTAGCATTTATCATGGCCGATGAAGATATTCAGGTACTACAATGGGATCTCCAATACATGAATCGAACGGAGGAGCTAATTTACTTCGCGCAAAGCTCATGGGTGACTTAAGTAGCAATCCCACAAATTGGCCGGATCCTCTTCAATGGACCAGTTGTCACTGACTGCGCGCATCTTGAGAGCGGGATTACCATCTAAGATGAACAATTGAACACGCACTGTTGCCTATCTAGGTGCACCAAGTTAGTAAGGCAATCTGCATACGCGTACATAAGTGCTTTGCCAGCTGGCTTGTTCATCCATCAGGGGGGGATGGTCTCCTGGTTCTGATTTTCTGAAGCATCCGTGCAAGTGGATGCAGAATACCGGTATGAGAATAATATGAATATCTGCAGAATAGCGTGTATGAGATTTAATAAAGAGTAAGATTGCATTCATTAGTATCCAATGGTTTTGTAATGTATGATGGTCCTAAATTAATAAGACCTTTCGATTTCTGTCTTCGGTTTAGTTTATAAAGCCATTATTTTAGACTACATGGTGTGGGTCTTAGAAGCAGGGTTGGTTGTGCTCCGAAATTGTAGAAGGTTCATAAAATTTGAGGTTATCCTTTCCAAAATTCGGCACATCCAGTTCATTCAGTGTTAGCATTCAAAAAATGTCATCTACCATATTCAAAGAAGAAAAAAAAAGTTTTACCTTTTCCAAAAATGCCTGCTTCTTCATCTTTGACATAAATATGCTTGAAAAGTTAATATAAATTTTGTATGCAATGGCAAATGCAATAAAAACATTTAATTATGATCCATGTGACACTTTATTCCAATTTTACGTTGCAATTTTATTGAGAATATTTGGTAGTGATGAAGGAGTCTAATTTGATTAACACATAAATTACGAAGATTTGACATGCAGTTCAAGAAATGCCAGTGATAATCACATTGATCTCTTCTGAGAAGACCTGAACCAGAAAATGCCATCTTAAGACGGTTAAAACAAAGTTTACGATTAAAACGAGTCCCGGCGGTGCCAGGGATGTTTGCAGTGGTTCGAATCCACTTTAAACCGTAGGTCCCGGTCCTAATAGGTTCGTAGAGCGTTGCGGGGGCATTGTTACTCCGCGTCCGTGGCTACTCTTCAAGTTACACGCGCCCTGGGTAACGCAAAGTGAGTAACGTCTGTGCAGCGCTTGCCTTAAGTGTTTTGCCAGCTGCATTAGAAAGAAAAAAACTCTTCAAACTCTTTTCGCGTTATTATTTATGGCATGCACCAATTGTTTTTTATAAAATTTATAGAGTTTTATTATTTGTTTACATTCCTTTGAAACTAGCAGTTACAAGTACGATTAACATTAAAGAAAAACATGAAAGCATTTTTTTCCTTATAATAAATTGCGTTGACAAATAGTTATTCATCAGCAATGCATCTTATTATTTTTAAAAGTTTCATTGCAAAACAATTATGGCGAAATATATAGAATAATAAAATAATTTTATTCAGCAAATAATTTTCTATTGTATAAAACAAACAATACTGTCAATAGATTATTGCATTTTCCAGTTAAATTATTTTCTGTTACCAGAACTAAACCCTACACACCATTTGGCTTTGAATACAATAAACAAACATCACATTCCTGTCAACAGATTATAGAAAACCTCTCTCCAAATTATTTTTATTTTATATTGCTTACCCAGAACTAAACCCTAAACAGTATTTGACTTTGAATGCAATTATGTAGATTTGATTTTCAGTCTATTGCGAAATGTTTTGAAATATTTTTGCATTACTGCCTTTTTTGATTGATCATCAGTTTTCTATAGAATGTTATTTTAGAATATAATTAAAATTATTTGCAAAATAGTTAAATAAGCTGATGTAATAAATTTTTTTCTCTTTTTTTTTTAAGGAAGATTTTTGTAATTTATCATAAAAATTATTTTTAAACAGTGTGCATAATTTCATATAAATTAGAAAAAAATATTCAACTTCCTATTATTTTTAGAATTATGAGTAAATTTATTATAATTATAACTGAAATTTATTGATAAAAAATTGATTGGTTTATTTTAATAATAAATAAATTTTAATTTTTTATTTAAAAAAAAAAAAAAAAAAAAAAAACAACCCTTTTTTAAAATACTTTATTATAATCCAGGATAAAGTTAAAAGAATAAAATCAGTATACATCTATTATAAATGTTACAGTTTTTAAACTTATTTATTTAAAATAAAAAATTAATAAATGTTCACAGTCAACACGGTGTTTCAATTAATTATTTTAAATATTGTTCATTTTAATATGATTCTTTTCACCATATGATTTATTTTTTTGTTTATTTTTTAAATAACATATTTAAAAAAAATTACTTCTAACCATTTTTATGTTTTCCAATGTAATTGGGAGAAAAATATTTAAAAAAATAAAAAAAAATTAATAATCACAGTTCATCGAAACGCATGCTCAAAGTTGTAAAGTACTTTCTAAAAAAAAAAAATATAATGAAAAAAAATATTTTGGTTAAAAATATTAAATTTTTTAAAAGCAGGAAAAATAAAAAATTTTAAAAAAAAAAACAATGCATTGCAGAAAAATAATTCTCCCCCTGAAAGATACTTTATATATGTATTTAAATATGATACATTCAAATTTTACTTAAAATAATGATAATAAAATTAAAAATAATGCCACAATCACAGGGTACTTCAACTCCTTAATTAATGTTGCTCATTGTTTATCGCTTATGTTATTTTCTCCCAAGTTATTGTTCATTGTTTATATTATTTTTCCTCCAATAAGCTAAAATTATACTGATCAATTATATTTTAACAGTTTATATGGCAGGGATAGACCCATAACAACCTAATCTTCTGCGTTCTACCATTTTCGAAGACAAAGGACCTCCCAGCTAACATTTAGTGGGTTGTTTCCGAAAGGGAGGTTAGCGTGCGTGAGGTGTCGGTGACGCGTTAAAGGCGCCCTTGCGTGCAGACGACGTCCCCGTGTTTGGTTAAACCTCAACGTCTCGTTTGCACGCACGAAAATGAGGAGACTCCCACGAGATGGAAGCGTACTGGGTGAAACCGGAAGCGGAAACATGTCCGATTTAAGTGCTCCCCGTTCCTGGTTCGGGATTTCAACACTAAATTAATGGGAATCGGGACGTTGGAGTTAACGGGTGCTACAGAATGTTGTTCTTGATGATTTTAAAATATTTAAGCTTGTATATAGTATTAAATATACTAACGCTAACTATTCTCAAACGTTTTATCTTAGTAGTTCATCTTATTAAGAAAAATGTCATTTACCTCTTATTCCTCTTATATTTTTTTTTCCGGAAATTCAATGTCACGTTTGTAGTGGTTCGGAATCCACTTTAAACTGTAGGTCCCAGTGTGTTTAGCTCTCGTGTGCACAAGATGGCCGTAGGGCCGACAAACCAAACCAATCTAGAAGACTCTTAGTACTCTTGAAGTGTGAGGTTTGGAATTGCGTTGCTGCAGGATCATTTATTGTCTGTTTATCAATGAGGAAAATGCTTTTAAACGTCTTAGCTGCTGACAGTTAACTTCAGCGGTTATTGTTTGATTGTCTTCTAACAGCTCTTAAGGAACAAATACTTTCATAATCCACCATTCAATGGAAAGAATCTTCTTTGGATGCAGACCACTTCCTGGTTGTTAGGCGGCCTGCTGGCCAATTGACTAGAGCTCTGTCCATTGGTACCATACCGACAAACCAAACCAAACCTTTGAATTTTTCACCCAGAAATTCAGTGTTCTTCTAAAGTTCTAGGGTAACGGGTGCTACAGAATGTTATTCTTGATGATTTAAAACATTTAAGCTTGGGTATATAATGTTAAATATACTAACATTGACTGCTCTCAAATTTTTTACCTTAGTAGTCCATCTTATTAAGAAAAATATGTGATCTACCTCTTACTCCTCTTACATTTTTTTTTTCTTAGTGTTTTGTTTTTAGTGTTCTTCTAAAATTTTCAGAATGATAGGTTCCAAAAATTAATATTTTCACTTCCAATTAAAAACTGATTACTAATAAATAGGCAGAAGTAGGGCAATGCTTACCGGTAAGACTTTTTAGGGGGTGAAGAATCCCCCATTTGCTTATGGTATGGGAAAAACCCGGGAAATTCCACCAGGCAGTCCTTCTAAAGATGCAAGATGCTGAACATCCCCAACGCCGTCAGGTCTTCTGATTTTGAAACAGTGTCCACAACAAAGTCGTTGCATATTGAATCTCCGCACTAATGTTCATCAGCCGCAAGTCGGGCAGCATTGAAATTTAACTATTTCTAACTAATATTTATGCAGTTTTTGTCCTTACACCCTTCCATCCTCGCATCAAAAAACATTGTGTAGCTCTTCTTTTTTGTATTTCCTCTATTCCCTCAAACAAAAAATTTTGTAGAAACATCGGCTTAAGGTAGTGGAAATATTAGGCTCTAAAGATTAATATTTATATTTTTTTTACTATTTTTACACATGTGCATTGAAATCTACTGAAAACTAAATATTAAAAAATTTTTTTACAAAATATTTTATTTCAATGTTAAATTCTTTGGATCAAATAAGCAACGCCTTTGAGGACTAATTTTTAAAAATTATGATGCATTATCTTAAATGCTCTCTTTAATTCTTTAGAAATATTTGGTCTTCAGTTTTGATTTACGTAAGTCAAAGCAGAAACGTTGTCTGAAATAAAATATATTGTTATGAATGATTTTTTTCTTAATATGATAGCATTTATATTTTATACATCGACACATGAACAAGCGGTGGAGCTTGTTGATCATTTTTCAATAGGAACATACTTTTGGTGAGTGGATTGAAAATTCTTATCCTCCTCGAATCAAATATCAGGTTGTAACGAAAGCTCTGGGCCTGTCGCCGAGTGATTAGCACTCTGCCGCTCGGCGCTATAAGCTTTAAGTTCGAGTCCCGACGGTGCCATGGATGTTTCTAATGGTTTAGAATCCACTTTAAACCGTAGGTCCCGATCTATTATTACCATTGAGTATAGGGCTGACAAACCCTACCCCTAAAAAAATAAAAATATCATATCTAGGATTCTGCCACCACGGGGCTATTGTGCCATTGAAGAAAAAGAAAAACGAAAGCTTTATCCGTTTTCCGACTGAAATAAAATGGAAAACTTAGCCAAAAATATTTATTTAAATCACCATGATCATAGTCACCATTATTTTCAATGACATCTTCATAAGCTTTTAGAAATATATATATATATATATGGTTTTTTTTTTCTGGGTGAAAAGAATCTACTTTATTTCAAACTCTTCCTTGAAGTCTGCCTAAGTCCTGCAAAATGATTCTGTAAGTTCTAAAAGATGATAATCTGTTGGAGCAAGGTCGGGAGAATAGATCGAGGGAAGCATAAGTTTCTAACAAAATTCTTCGAGGTCTTCTTGCAGTGAGAGGTTTGGTAATGCCGGATCATTTTTTTCTTCCTGCTTATCAACGAAGAACGTTTTCTTCTCCTGCGAAACTTCTAGTGGCCAGCGTTCTGGCATTTGGTACCACAGGCTTCAGGTTCAAATCCTGGCAGTGGCATGTTTGTGGATGAGTGGTTCGGAATCCACGTTAAACTGTAGGTCCGGTCTAATTAACCTAGATTGGCAAATCAAATGACAGTAGAGCGACAAATCAAACTTTCAAACCTTCAAACTTCTTTTTTTAAGT
Source organism: Caerostris extrusa (assembly GCA_021605095.1). NCBI lineage: Eukaryota > Metazoa > Arthropoda > Arachnida > Araneae > Araneidae > Caerostris > Caerostris extrusa. Next base: position 36,140 of record BPLR01009222.1, read on the forward strand.
ATCTTAGCTGCTAAGAGTACACTTCTGCGATTATTGTTTGATTGTTATCTGACAGCTCATGATAAACAGAATTCCTTTCATATCACACCATATAGTCAAAAGAATCTTTTTTGAATAGAGACCACTTTGAGCTAGGCTTTAAAAAGACTGCTAATTCATTGCCTTCAGCGGTAAACATTATTATAGAAGATTCACTCATTTATCCTAGATAGTTAAGAATTCAGTTGTTACCATGTCCTATAACAATCGCTCAAAAAGGGAATGAACAGAACTGTCGTTACATTCTAATAGCAGTGTTTTCAGAAGATGATTTATCTGCGCCTATAGGAATTAACGTTCCGCTCGCTTGTCAGGTTTCAAACTTAGACCCAGGATTCAGGAACCTTAAATTGATTTCATTTTGATTTTAAAACACTTATTATTAATGCTAAAACGTTTACAATTAATGCTTTAAAATCAAGAATTTCTCCTCGAAGCGTATCCAAAACTACAAAATTTTTTTCATTTGACGATGAACATAATTTCTGTATTTCAGAATTATATAGCTATAAAAAGCTAATTATTAACAATTTTAAAATGGATGATAACTAAAGATTATCATGAAATTGACGTTAATTATCGCAAAAAAAAAATGTTTTTTTTATCTATTTTTAATGAGGATATATTTTCCTAAGCCCCACGGTCACTGACATACTGTTGTATTTCAGAAGAATTATACAGGCATTTAAAAATGTCTAGACATGAAACAACAAAAAGTATGAATAATGAAAAAGTATGAATAATAATGTTATAATTATTCGTAGCAATGCCTCCTACTTAAAGGAAGTCTATTATTTTGTAGAAACCTCTTTTAAGTAAAAATACGAATACTTATATGAAAGAAAAAAAAAACTAGTAATTTGATGATTTTTTTCAGTTTTTTGCAATTTGATTTATTTAAATTAAAACAACAATTATTTTTTACAAAATTAATTTTATAAAAAATATGTATCTTTTAAAATATAATAGAAAATTAATTCTAATACATTCTTATTTCTTTATTTTTTAAGATTAATTGATATAAAAGTACTTTTTTTTTTTTTTCAAAAAGATTGATAGAATTGTGTATAGTTATGAAATAATTAATTTCGATGAAAATATTCAATTAACTAATTAACTATTTCTTAAAATTTTCTGGTTTTTAAATATGATATCTCCATTCAAACTTTTTCTTTAAAAAATTACTAAATAAATTATGTATATATTATTTTCTTAAGTTTTTAACATCACGCCATATAAGCCAGATTAAAATAAAATCATCACATAGACAAGAACAGCAAATTAAATCAGCATTTAAAAATGTAAATGTATGTGCCGGTATACAGATTACCCTTAAAATTTAGAATTTAATGTAAGAACAAAACGCATAACAACAATTAAAAAAAAAAATGCTATAGAATTCCAAATGATTTTCTTTTCTTGAAAATCTCATTTTCACTTTGAAATAAAAGTGTCATTTTCACTAGACGATCTTTGAGAAAAGTTTTACATTATTTAGTTAGATAATTATTAGCATGTGAAAGAAATTTAAAAATTGAAAGTGGGCAACGACACGAATGAAAAATTGAGTGATCAAGAATACAAAAAAAAAAAAAAAAAAAAAAAAAAAAAACCCCAGCTCCCTAAAACAATATCCATAATTTTATGAGCAACAGATTTAAAATATCTGTTACTTTAAATTCTTACAGCTGCTGCTTAACTCGTTTTATTTATTTATTTAACATTTAATAAATGAAATTTAAAATTTAATGCAAAAAGACAAACCGCATACCAGCAATTTTAAAATAATAATAATAATAAAATAAAAACTTTAGATTTTCAAACGATTTTCTTTTTTTCGATTTTATTTTCTTTAAAAATGTCATTTTCATTTTGAAATAAAATCGTCTTTGCTTTCCACAAAGAAAATCCTTCTGAATAATTTTACATTATTTAATTATATAATTATTAGTTCGTGAAAGAAATTAAAAATTGAAAGTGGCCAAGGACACGAAAGATTGAAAGTGATCAAGAATACGAAAACGCCGCTCTCCAAAACGATATCCATAACTTTAAGAATTGCAGATTTATAATCGCTAATTTTATAGCCGCTACTTAAAAAAAGAAAATTTACTGCCAAATAAATTTTACTCGCTTCATTTATTTAAAATTTAATAAATAAAATTTAAAATTTAGTGTAAGAACAAACCGCATAACAACAATTTTAAAAAATAAAATAAAATAAAAACTAGAATTGCAAACAATTTTCGTTTCTTGAAATTATTTTTCACTTTGTATGAAAATTGACTTTGCTTTCATCAGACGTTTTTTAGAACAGTTTTTCATTATTTAATTATATAATTACTAGCTTGTCAAAGAAATTTAAAAATTGAAAGTGGTCAACGACAGAAAAAAATTAAAAGTGATCAAGAATACAAAAAACACCGCTCTCTAAAACAATATCCATAATTTTATGAGTAGCAGATTTAAAATATCTGTTACTTAAATTCATACAGCTGCTACTTAACTCGTTTTATTAACTAAAATTTAATAAATAAAATTTAAAATTTAATATAAAAACAAACCGCATACCAGCAATCTGAAAATAATAATAATAATAAAAACTGCAGATTTTCAAACGATTTCTTTTTCGGTTTTATTTTCCTTAAAAATCTCATTTTCACTTTGAAAAAAACCCTTCTTTACTTACACCAGAAGATCTTTGAGAATAATTTTACATTATTTAATTATATAATTCTTAGCTAGTGAAAGAAAGTTAAAAATGAAAATGGTCATGACACGAAAGATTGAAAGTGATCAAGAATACAAAAAACACCGCTCTATAAAACAATATCCATAACTTTATGAACAGATTTATAATCTCTATTAAGTTAAAATTTTTTTTAGCCGCTTCTTAAAAAAAAGAATTTTTACTGCCAAACAAACTTAAATCTCTATATATTTTTTTAATTTAATGTAAGAACAAAACTGCATAACAGCAATCTTAAATAAATAAATAAATAAAAACACAATTGCAAACGATTTTCTTTTCTTAAAAATTGTAATTTTCACTGAAATAAAAACGTCTTTGCTTTCACCAGACGATCTTTGAGAACAGATGTGCATTATTTAATCATATAATTATTAGCTCTTGAAAAAAATTTAAAAATTGAAAGTGATCAAGGACACGGAAAATTAAAAGTGATCGAAAAAATCGCCGCTCTTTAAAGCAATATTCATAATTTTAAGAGTAATAGTAGAGCTATAAGAAATTTTACTGCCGAATATTTTAACTCGTTTTTTTTATTTAAAATTAAATCATATTTAGAATTTAATGTAAGAACAAGCGAACAGCAATCTTAAAAAGAACAACAATCTTAAAAAAGAATAATAATAATAATAAAAAATACTACAGAATTGCAGACGATTTTCTTTTCTCGAAAAATTTCATTTTCATTTTGAAATAAAATTGTTTTTGCTTTCACCAGACGATTTTACGTTATTTAATTATATAAACTGCTTTAATATAAAGTTACTTATGCAATTATTATTTAATGTTACAAACCGATTAATTCGGACAATTATAACAGCAATTATATTAATTAATTTATTGTTATTATTATTTATTTAACAGTTACTTATTTTTAATTACTAATAATTTATGCAATTATTATTTAATGTTACAAATAAATTAATTTGGACAATGTTTTTTTTTTAGAACTATGTTGAATAACTATCTTTAGTATTAAAAATGGACAGGAGTAATCAACCGGATGCACTCCAATCAATTTCTATTTGTCAGTGATCCATCACTACTGTAGAATGAATCAGAATTGCAGAAGACATAATAAAACCTCATTTCAACTTTAACTCAATTACTATTGTACGAATCAATAAGCGTATGCGAATGCCAAATGAATTACTAATGCTGTTCGTATTTGATTGATGAGTCTACCGAAAACATGAGATAGCAATTAAGGCGGTAAAATGTACTAATTCATTACAATTTAGGTGTGTGTTTGCACAATTTGGGTACTGATATTGAATTGGGGGAATAATTTTTATAATAGTTGATGTCTTGCTCTATTGGTATCTTCCGAGATTGTGATTGCAAGTAGGATATAATCAACAAATAAGAGTTTTTTTTATTCATATATTTGTTATAGAATAAATTAATAATTATCTATTTTCATTTTATTTAATTATCACTGTTAAATTTTCTGCTAAAGAATCGGTGAAATATAAGATTGGGATGAAAAGGTTTTAAGAATAATCTTATTCTCAACTATCCTATTCAAGATCTATATTTATTTTATACAAAATCCATTTGTTATATTAGTTTCCAATTACAGTAACTGCAACTATCGAAATTGCGATTCTAATAATATATCTTGGTTCATCCTTCACATATTTGTTATAGGAGTAGGATAAATTAATATTTATCTGTTTTTATTTTATTTAACTGCAATTGTTAAATTTTCTACGATGACTTCAAAAGAATCGGTAAAATATGAAATTGGGATGAAAAGTAATAAGGTAAAGTAAAGATAGGATAAATTAATAATTATCTAGTATTTTCATTTTTATTTTATTTCCACTGTTAAATTTTCTGTGATGGTTTCAAAAGAATCTTTAAAATATGAGATTGGGATAGAAAGGTTTTAAGAAGAGCCTTATCCTTAACAATCCTATCATTTAAGATCTTTATTTCGCTTTTATGAAATCCATTTGTTATATTAGTTTCTAATTACAGTAATTGCGATTCTAGTAATGAAATCAAAAAACATATGAAATATTGGTTCATCTTGCATAAATTTGCTGTAGGATACATAATTAATCATCTATTTTCGTTTTACTTAACTGCCATTGTTAAATTTTCTGTGACGGCTTCAAAAGAATCGGTTAAATATGAGATTGGAATGAAAGGGTTTTAAGAAGAGCTTTATCCTTAATTATCTTATCATTTAAGATCTATAGTTAGCTTTTATAAAATCCATTTGCTGTATTAATTTCTAATTACAGTAATTGCGATTTAAATAATATATCATAAGCAAACAAAATCTTGATTCACCCTTCATATATTTGCTGTACGATACATTAATAATGATATATTGCCATTTTATTTAACTGCAATTGTTAAATTTTCTGTGAAGATTTCAAAAGAATCGGTAAAATATGAGATTGGAATGAAAGGCTTTTTGAGAAGAGCCTTATTCTTAACTATTTTATCATATAAGATGTATATTTAGCTTTTTATAAAATCCATTTATTATATTAGTTTCTAATTACAGTAATTGCGATTCTAATAATATATCATAAACAAACTAAATTCTTTTCATCCTACTTATATTTGCTGTAGGATGAATTAATAATTATCTATTTTCACTTTATTTAACTACCACTGCTAAATTTTCTGTGATGGTTTCAAAAGAATCGGTAAAATATAAGATTGAGAGAAAAAGGTTTTAAGAAGAATCTTATCCTTAACTATCCTATTCAAGATCTACATTTATTTTATACAAAATCCATTTTGTTATATTAGTTTCTAATAACAAAAAATCCCGGTTCAACTTTTATATTTACTATAGGATAAATGCCTACTAATTGCCATAGGATAAATTAATAATTATCTGTTTTCATTTTATTTAGCTGCCACTGTTAAACTTTCTGTGAAGGCTTCTAAAGAATCGGTAAAATATGAAATTGGGATAAAAGGTTTTAAGAAGAGCCTTATCCTTAATTATCCCATCATTTAAGATCTATATTTGACATTCATAAAATACATCTGTTATATTATCTTCTAATTACAGATCAGATCGTCGAAATACGATTCAAATAATATATGATAAACAAACGAAATCTTGATTTATCATTCATATATTTGCTGTAGGCTACATAAATAATTATCTATTTTCATTTTATTTAACTGCCACTGTTAAATTTTCTGTGATGGTTTCCAAAGAATCTTTAAAATATGAAATTGGGATAAAAGGTTTTAAGAAGATCCTTATCCTTAATTATCCCATCATTTAAGATCTATATTTAACATTCATAAAATACATCTGTTATATATCTTCTAATTACAGATCAGATCGTCGAAATTACGATTCAAATAATATATGATAAACAAACGAAATCTTGATTTATCATTCATATATTTGCTGTAGGCTACATAAATAATTATCTATTTTCATTTTATTTAACTGCCACTGTTAAATTTTCTGTGATGGTTTCAAAAGAATCGGTAAAAAATATGAAATTGGGATAAAAAGGTTTTTAAGAAGAATCTTTTCTTAACTATTCTATCATTTAAGATCTATATTTAGCTTTTATAAGATCCATTTGTTATATTAATTTTTAATTACGGTAATTGCGACCGTCGAAATTACGATTCAAATTATATACCATAAACAAACAAAATCTTCGTTCATTTTCATATATTTGCTATAGCATATTATGACAATCATATGTTGTATTTGTTATTCTAAACTCTAACTGATCTTTTTCTATGTTGATTTTAAAAAGAGTCATTGAAATATGAATAATTTATTTAATACATTAGAATTAATAAGTTATATGAAAAGATTTTTCTTAATTATATTATATTATCATTTAAAATCTATATTTTGTTGTTATAAGAACTATCTTTTGACATTTTTGTTGTTAACCTTAGACTACTGTGACATTTCTGGGCTCATTAAAAGGATTTTAGCTAATTAGTACTTATTAGCAGCTAATTATAAGAGTTAAAATTACAAAAACATTTATAATTTTTTTTTTTTTTTTATAAAAAATTTTTATTTTATTTATTAATTTTATTTAATTTTTTATATTTTATTTTAAAAATTTTATTTTATTTTATTTAAAATCTGTATTTAATGTAAAGTTCATTTTGTTGCATTTTTTTCATTCCCGTATGATCTTTCTGTAATGTTTTTAAACATTGCGGCACAATATAAGACTCCTATAAATTAGTATCAAAGTATTAGTATACAAAAGACCACTTCTATCATTTATTATTATTATTTATTTTTACATTTACAGTAATTTATTAGATTTTTTTTACGCGTTTGAAAATTTTAACGTATTACACGAGCTTTTTGAAATCAACTCACTGCATAAAGATTTTAAAAACAATTTTTTTTGATAAAATAATTTCACATAATTATTTTACAGGATCTTAAAATATAGAAAAAAAAAAAAAAAGTATAGAAAACATTTCTTTTAAAAAACTAATTTTCATTTTCTCATAAAGTTTACACATAATAACGCAATATAAATTAGAAAAACATATAGAACTTCAAATTGTTATTTTAATTAATTAAACAAAATTCCTATGGTTAAAATGGTAAAAGATGACAATAGAAATTAAATTAATAATATAAATATATTTACTTGAAAAACATGAATTCATTTACAGACAATGACCTGAAAAATTGAAAATAATTACGTCATTTGACTCGATTTACCTGGAATTAAAATAACTAAAAGCATTTATAAACAAATTAAACTTATAAAATTATATTGCTTATTATTAAGCTTATTAAAATTGCTTATTACCATTGTTTTAAAAATATTTAAAAGTCTTTAGTGAGAAATTCTAAGCATAAATTATCTAAACAATTGTGGAGAGTTCATCAAAAATATTTCCCTTATTTTTATTATTTTTAATATAGTTTATGTCAAATTAAAATAATGGAAAATAATTATGGTTGAAATTATCTGCTATCTCTGTCAGAGAACTAAATAAAATTTGCACAAATTATTCTATTATTATTTTTATTATTATTCTATTATTCAAAAATTTATTCTTATAAAAAATTCTTAAAAAAATTTTTATTCTTTATCAGTATATGAAAAAGACCATTTCTATTAATTATTATTATTATTATTATTTATTTTTACATTTACAGCAATTTATTAGATTTTTTTACGTGTTTGAAAAATTGAACGGTTTTACACAAGCATCGAATCTTTTTTTAATTATCAGTTACGTTAACCTTTGATGATCCTTCAATGTTCTAATACATTATTTAAAAAAAATATTAAAAATATATAAGCTGTGTATAATTTATATTATTTTTAATTAAAAAATAAGGATATTATCTTGACGTTAGAGGAATGCTTTAAATATAAATGCCCAAAGATCACTGATAATAAAAATTTGTTTTTAATATTAATAATTAATTTATAACAGCTAGCTTCTAAAGGTTTTATACCAAGGAATCCTGCTTGATTTATATATTAATAATCAACTATAGTTTTTTCGCCATTTCTTTTTAAAAACTATAAGAATAAGTAAGTTTTGTTTAGAGTCTAAGCTTCTGATTAATTCAATTAAAGTTTATATAAAATAATGTTTTAAATATAAATGACCAAACATCCAAGGATTTATAACAGCTAGCTTCTAAAGGTTTTATACCAAGGAAAAAAAATTTTAATGTTTTAATCAACTATAGTTTTATCGCCATTTCTTTTTAAAACATCTTCTATAAGAATAAGTAAGTTTTATTTAGAGTCTAAGATTAAATACTACCTCAAAAAAATATTAATTAGATTAATTCAATTAAAGTTTATATAAAATAGAGTAATGTTTTAAATATAAATGACCAAACATCACGGATAATAAATTTTGGTTTTAATATTAATAATTAATTTATAACAGCTAGCTTCTAAAGGTTTTATACCAGAAATCCTGCTTCGATAATATATATTTTCCAATGTTTTAATCAACTATAGTTTTTCTCGCCATTTCTTTTTAAAACATCTTCTTAAGAATAAGTAAGTTTTTAAATCAAGATTGAATACTACCTCGAAAAATATTAATTAGATTAATTCAATTAAAGTTTATATAAAATAGAGTAATTTTTAAATATAAATGACCAAACATCACGGATAATAAATTTTGGTTTTAATATTAATAATTTATCTATAGCAGCTAGCTTTTACTTTCAAATTGCTTCGATAATAAATACTTCCTTATTTTGTTCAACTAGCCATTTTTAAGAAAACATCAGCAATAAGAATACGTAAGTTTTATTCAAAGTTTTAGATTAAATGCTAGTTCAAAAATATTAATCAGATTAATCCCGATTAAAATTTATATAAAATTGAAAATACTATTCCTATCAAAGGAAAGGGATGAGTAAATTTAATTTCTCTAATTTTTCTTATTTGCTTCTAACATTTAATTGAATAACATTTAAAAATTCCAATTAAAGTTTAAATATTTAAAAAATACCATTCCAATTAAAGGAAATGGATGAGGATGAGTAAATTTCATGGCATATTTTCTTCAAATAACATTTAATTCCAATTAAAGTTTAAATAAAAATGGAAAATACCATACCAATCAAAGGAAATGGATGAGCAAATTTAATTTTCTTCTAATTTTTTTATATTTGCTTAACATAACATTTAATTAAATTAATGTTTAAATAAAATTGAAAATACTATTCCAACCAAAGGAAAGGATTAGAAAATTTAATTTTCTTCTAATTTTATGACTTATTTGCTTTAAATAACATTGATTAAATTAAAAGTTTAAATAAAATTGAAAATACCATTCCAATCAAAGGAAAGCGATGTGTAAATTTTATGGCATATTTTGCTTTAAATAACATTTAATTCCAATTAAAATTTAAATATTTAAAATACCATTCCAATAAAAGGAAAGGGATGAGTAAATTTAATTTTCTTCTAATTTTATGAATTATTTGCTTCAAACAACATTGAATTAAATTAAAGTTTAAATAAAAAATTAAAAATCGCATTCCAATAAAAAGGAAAGGGATGAGTAAATAATTTATGACTTATTTGCTTCAAATACTTACATTTAATTAAAGTAATGTTAAAATACTATTCTAATGAAAGGAAAGGGACGAGTAATTAATTCCTTCTAATTTTATGATTTATTTGCTTCAAATAACATTTGAATTAAATCAAATTTGAAATAAAAATTGAAAATACTATTCCAATGAAAGGAAAGAGACGAGTAAATTTAATTAAATTAAATTTATTTCTTCTAATTTTATGACTAATTTGCTTCAAATAGCATTGCATATCTGATAATGTAAAATTTTGATTTCCATTTTCAAACATCCGCATCGCCGGCCCCGTCAACCTAACGGAAATCCGGACAAGTGGTTTTTTTTTTCCGGTCTTGTGCTTAAAGAATTATAATAAAACACTCATTCTGGTTAAAACAAAAGTCAAAAGGGCCATTCATGGTAAACAAATACTTACTTCACCATCCGGATTAAGACGCAAATAAAAAGTAGTAGTAGTAATAATAATAGTAGTAAAGAAAAATAAACGTGCACCAACTCCTACGCCAACTGCTGTTTTGAGTCAATAACCCAGCGTAACGGGTTTCGAGTACTATTACAGCAACCATCACGCTTAACCACGGTGTGATGAAGACCTCTGTAACACCTCCCGGAAGACATGGGATGTGACGTCAGAAGCGGGGAAATGGGACAGTTCAACCCTTTGTTTACTACTGCTGGCTCTTTTCTGTTGTTTCCGCCGTACTCGACGAAAGGGGTTTGGGTTTTATTGATTCAGTGCCTCAGTCCATGGATGCCAACTCCATCTAGGTTGAGTTTGGCGGATTCAGTTAAAAAGTGCATTCATTTGGATAGTGTCTATGGTGGTAAATAATGGTAGGATAAATTTTAAAGTAACCCTGATAAAGACTATAGTTGGCTTTGCAATAGAAAAGAAGGACGCATATGAAGTCATAACATAAAAAGTTAACACAAAGATGATTATTGCTGAAATTGTTTGTGCTATTGTAAGATGTGCCGACAAAAGTCAGGTTTTGATCTTTTCATAATAAATCTTTGAAATTATTGACAGTTGTTTTCTTATAAGTAAAGAATTTTAAATAATAAACACTAGTTCAAAAGTGCATTTATGATGATTTTTTTTATAAAAACATGTTTAAATTATTTAATTTAAAAAAATAAAATCTATTATAATTATATGTGAAAGATGATATTTAATTGCCAGCTACGTCAGCAATTATCAACACGAACATCATTGCGTAAATCATTTTATGTTGTTTCGAATGTTATCTTTTCAATCCCAATTATTTTGTTTATTGGTCCTTTGAAATGATCAATAATATATAAAGGAAATCTACAAGAAATTACAACAGCATCAATGTGTAAATCATTTTATACTATCTTTTCAGTCCCAAATATTTCGTTTATTGATTCTTTAAAATATTCAATAAAATATAAATGTAGTCCGCAAGAAATTACGACAACCAACAACATCATTGTGTAAATCAGTTTATTTTGATTCGAATGTTATCTTTTCAACAACATCATTGTGTAAATCATTTTATATTTTGATTCGAATGTTATCTTTCAACAACATTATGTGTAAATCATTTTATGTTGTTTCGAATATTATATTTTCAATCCCAAATACTTTGTTTATTGGTCCTTTAAAATGTTCGATAATATATTACAACAACCAATCAAATTTTGCAAGAATACACCCAACCACCTGAGATAAAAATCCCAAGACCCGAATCTCAAGTGACATTACTTTAAAGAAGTCACGAAGGATTTTGAACTCTGTTCTTGCATCTGCTGTTTCGACACATGAGAATTGCTTTTTTTTACCCCTTTAAATGTGCAGTTTTTAACAGGAAATTGGTAAAAACCATTTGCGGATGCAGGGGATTTTATTACTCCTCGAGTTTTTTCTACCCCTTTTTCCTGTTTCACAACCCCATCCAAAGGGGTTACGAACTTTTTCAAGAGAATCTTGCTCAATCAGGGAAAAATACACAATGTAAAAAAAAAGGATGAAAAAAAAAAAAAATGGCGAAAGTTTCCCCGTCCCAGCTGCGAATCCATCCTCACAGGTGGGTTCTTTCGTTCTCGAACATTAACCCTTCGCTTTAAACACTCCATTTTTTCTGTTCTAATTCAACCCAATCGTTTTTACCCTTTTTCTTTTCCTATTGTAAAAAAGGAACCTCTCTCTCCCCTCTTTTCCTACATGGGGTCCACCGAAAAGAGTTGCGTTCGAAAGAATTGTTCTTGTGGAACTCAGTCGAAAAAAATGGGGTTGAAAAACTCCTGTGACTTTTTTTTTTTTTGTCCCATAACCCGATCGGGATTTTTTTTAAATGATTTTTGTCACAGTCGTTCTAGTGTGGGGTCGAAGTCCTGGGTTTGGAAAAAAAATAATAGGAAGGTTTTTGAACTCCCTGGGTTCATTTCGCACGTTCCTGTGGACAGGGTCTAGTCCCCTAACCCCTTTTTTTTCCACCATTTTTTTTCCACTCATCCTGAATTTGCTCCTTAAATAAAAGGTGAAAGGGTTGTTTCTTTTATAGGATTTGAACTTTTTAAAGTCTTATCTTATTTCGTGAGACTTCCTGTTAACTTCTTAAGCTTTTACTCCTTTTTGGCCCTCCAATTCGGTTTTTAATTTTTGTAGAAAATTCTTTACAGAGCCCCTCAGATGCTTATGCTGCAGTCTTGAATAAAGAACTAGTTCGTTTCGAGATCATAAGCATCTCAGTCTCTTTGTATGTAGTAGGTCAATTTAATATATTTCTGTCGATGTATATTTGGATTCTCATTATCAATAAAGGCAAGTAGGTTGAGATATTTTATGTTATGCTGTTCACATAATTTGTTTCTGCACTTGGATAAATCTCTAAAGTATTGTAAAGCATGAGATTTTTTTCTGTATTCATGTATGTGTGTATAAATATATGTATTCTGTATTCGTATTTCATAAAATTGAAAAGTACGGGTTTTTTTTTTATCACGTGTGAACATGATGTTGTCCTGGTTAGGGTTCGTGGCGCAATCCAAAAATGGCAGCGAGCAAATAAAGTGATATTCCAAATTTGCAAATTTTGGCGGAAAAATGGTAGTTTGGGCCCCTTAACTCTTGAAATGATTCATGAATAACGTCAATCCTCAGGAATTTTCTGGAGGATTTGGCTTTTACTTGAAGTGTTTTGTAGTATGGTTTTAAAGCACTTTTCACGTTTTGGTTTGGGATTTTAAACATTTGTATATCCAATGGCTATAAGTACTCGTAGTGCGTTGGTCAATTACTTCTTCTTGAAGATTCATATTTATCACTTTTGGCATTTTCCCATGCCTATTAGCTGTATAGTGCTTCTTATTGTATTTGGAATACTCCAGTCTTCATTTATGCCTAGAATATTCAAACTTTGATCTATTCTTTTGACTATTGAATACTATAGTGTTTCTTAGTAGAATTTGGAATACTTCATTCTTAATTTGCGAAGACATTTATCTTATTTTTGTATATTCTTTTAGAGATTCTTGAACAATTTATTCTTCCTGAAGTTCTTAATCTATTCAACATTGCTATATTCATATGGCTATTTAAATTTGGCCATTCTTGTAGTATTCCAAACAATTGCTTCATATATCTCGTGCATCATTAAACATTGGCATTTCCTGATATTTATTCATCCGTTCTCCAATGTTCACACATGATAAGTTGAAATTTTCCGAGCAGATTTCAGTTTTTTCTTGTAAGTTCAATTTGTTTTCTTCCGAATTTCATTGAATTTTTTTCGTCAGAAATCTGATTCAGAAATTGTCTGTCTTTATACATATAGAACGACAGACAATTTCTGATTCTTTCTTCTTTTTAAAAATACCTTCTTCGTCAGCCGACGCCCGTCCGTTGCCTCTCGACCATTCTACGCTGTTCCATCCCTTCGTAGACTTTAAAAAATACCAAATTAGCGAATTAGCCAATTCCAAATTAGCGACAAAACGGAGAACATAGCAGAATTATTTCTATGTTCTTATTCACAGATTGCTGATTGTTTGATTTTAATTAATTTAAAATTTATTTCATATTTGGATTTAAAGTAATAACAAATTTGGTAGGAAAAAATTTTGTGTTTTGTGGCTATAAAGATTAAATTTAAATTATTAATAATCATTTTTATATAAGGACTTCAATACTATATTCCACAAGAAGGGCAGAATTTACATGGTGGAATAATTATCTCAAGGAGATATATCAATATAAAATCATCGGAATAATTATCTTTTTTAGAATCTTTCTTGGTGTCACCTCAATTTAAAACGAACATCATCCATGGGTAATTGAATAAAATCTTCCATCTCCTCTCCTTACAATAACTGGGCCCTCTGACCTTTGGTACCACAGATTTCAGGTTTGTATCCTGGTAGGAGCCTGAATGTTTGTTAGTGGTTTAGAATTCACGTTAAACTGTAGGTCCCGGTTTAATTAGCGTAAAGTGTGCACAAAATGACTATAGAGTGACAAACCAAACCAAAGCTTATAATGATGGGAATTCCCAGTCTATAGATTTATCGCACTTATCCCTGGATGGGGCACGAATATTTTCAGTTCTTTCTCTTTTGTCATTTTTTTGAATCGAACTCCTCAGTTTATATACCGAACTTGCTAATAAAAGGTCGTTCTAGGCCCCATTTTCCATCTAAAGGCGTGTCCATATTTGAAGCATTTTATCGCCTACAGTTGCTATTTGAATTCCTAAAAAATGTCATTCCCCTTAAGAAAGGGCATCCAGTCATCTATTAGAAATTCATACATCTCCTGAAATGTTATCAAAAACTGATAACAGGCCGTAAGTGATGATTCTTCTCCCCCTAAAGCTGACAACACAAAACCGTGTACGTTTTGGTACACATACAAACTGATATTATCCGGTTTGATGTGTGGTGCTGAAAACTTTCGCAAGATGTAATACTCCATTTTGTCTTATTGATCAGGATTAAATCAAGTTCTCTGAAACGTTTGCCATTATATTTGATAAATTAGTAGGGATGAAGAATTTTTACTTTGGGAATGCATGAAAGTTTAAAATAAAGGAGTTACTGTACTAAGTGACTAGGCCATCAGTTGCTACTGAGGAGTTACTGAAGGCCGAGTGACAAGGGCTTGGTGCCATGGATGTTTGTAGTGGATCCCGAATCCGCTTTAAGCCGTAGGTCTCGGTCTAATAGGATTGTAAAAGGATTGGGCGTAGGGCTGACAACTCTATCCCGTAGCAAGTCAGCGACACTTGAGCCAAGTCAGACTTCTGCCTACGGGTCTCCATCACAACAGAAGCTGCCACCTCCCTCTCCTTCCATGCGATCACATGGGTTTTTGGATTTGGTCTAGTTGTTGTTGTATACCAAGTGGGATAACATTAATTACTTAAGAATGTTAAATACAGTTTTAAGGAATGGTAATTGAAATTATGAAGTGGAATTTTGTTAGTAAAGGATATTGTTTTAATTAAATATAAATATAAATGCATAAATATTCAGATTTATTGTGCATTGATTTCTATTTAATATTAAAATGAAATATAAAAGTCTTAAAATTCCCGTCGGACAATTAAAAAAAAACCGCTATGTAACTAGGTGCTACCATTTTAAATGGTTAACTCAAATGACGACGTCGTTGCTTGATTATTTATAATCACGAGGTCTAATTGCATTGTGAGGAGATGTATAAAAGCTAATTTTAAAATTGAAGTAATTTTAAATGTTTAAAAATTCTTTTAAACCTTTAAAAATATAAAGAATAGAAAATTAGTATTTTTTTTTTTGTACGCATTTAATATTTTTGTCAGTTGATTACGTTCAAATGCCAGACATTATCTATTTTATCTTGAAATTTCTAAATTTTGTTACATTGTAAGCGTCAAAATGTTGTACTATGTATTACTGATAATTATATTATTGATAAATAATCAAAATTAAGTTGTTGCTATACTAGTAGTAAGTTAATTGTTGAATTTATGTATTCGAATATTTGATATTTATGATAATGATAATGATAATACAGATGGCTGATTAGAAAAGAGGGGCAATGAATAATTATCATGCATGGTTATTAATCTTGCATAAGTTTCATTTTTTCTCATGTGAATCTCTCTCAGAAATCTGAAGAATTATTTATTTATTTAAAGCTTCAGATGATTTCTCTTTTCTTGAAAAACCTTTAAAAAGAAATATATTAGTTTCTTGAAATTTTAATTTCTCATGGTATTCTTCACGGAATAAAGGCGGCTTTGATGGCCAATTGACCAGCGCTCTGGCCATTGGTGCTACAGGCTTCAGGTTCGAATCCTGGTTGTTTGTGAGGGGTTCGATTCCGCGTTAAACTGTAGCTCCCGGTCTAATTATCTAAAGTGTGCAAAAAATGACCGTAGAGCGACAAACAAAATCACGGAATAGTGCAAAAAGTAATGTTAAAGTCTTATAAATTTTGCGTAGATTTGCTTTTGGTTTGTCGCTCTACTGTCATTTTTTGTACACTTTGGGCGAATGAGACCGGGACCTACAGTTTAATGTGGATTAAGAATCACTAACAAATATCCATGTCGCCGCCAGGGATTCGAACCTGAAGCCTGGGCTTCTAAAGGCAAGAGCGCGAGCCAATTGTCCATCAGACTGCAAATTTTGCGTAGAAAGATTCTGCTTAAAATTTCATGAAATTGGGCAGCCAGTAATAGCGGTCATCATTTGTATACAAATAAATTTAAAATATTTATATAAAGGCGTAAACAAAATGCTGCACACAAACACAAACGCTCGAGTTAAACAAATATAATTTGCCTTAAAAAAAAATCTCTCTAAAATGCTATAAAAACTCTCCAAAAGTCTTGATTTAAAAGAAGCACGCAGGAAACTAATTTTTAAAAAATTTTATAAATATATGCAAGAATTATGATTGTTCGTTCATATTAACTGGTTTTTATAAAAATGCTTTTTGAATGAAAATAATTGCTGTTTCTCATTATGAAAATATTTAAGAACGAGTGTGGTTTTCTGCATTTATTATAATAATTAAGCGTAGAAAATTGCGCACAAGTATGAATTTCTTTTTCATCTGAAAGTGTAAATAAATAACTAGTTAAAAATAAAATTTAAATATTGTTTAGAATCTTTCTTTATCCATGCTTAATCCAAAAGTCTTTCACATATAATTGTTAAAGATAAAATTTATGGTTTTGTTATTTGCACCAGTATGATTAATTATGAGGATCTGATGGCCAAGTGAAATGCTTTGGCGTTGCAAGTTTCGGATTCCAGTCCAGGCTATACCATAAATGCTTGTAGTGGTTCAGAATTCACTTTAAAACGTAGGTTCCTGTCTAATACGACTATAAAGCGTTGGGAATCGAGCTGACAATCTTAACCCCGTAAAAAGAAAAACATCTCCTGTCTCGAAATCTGCCAGTGGGCAGACGATCTTAACCCACCATGAAGCTGTTACGCCAATGAAGATGATGATTAATGAATAGATAGTTAAAAATAATTTTATACGAAAAATAAGCTTTCCTAAGGTACGAATTTGAAAGAATGGAAAGATTTCATTAAATTCTATAACAATTGTTAATTGATTTTAAATAAAATACCTAATTATATTAAATTTCTTTTGAAAAAAATAATATAATCTTTAGAATTTTGTAATTTTTTTTTTTTTTTTTTTACGTTGAATAAAATTTTTCTCTTTATTGGTAACCAGATATATTTATTGTACATCACAGCAGTATACTATATTATATTTTACAATTGCTGTTGGTGCATTTTTTTTTTATTATGTTGAACAATTTCCTTTTTTGATGCAGCTATCACAATCACTCTATATTTTAAATTAAATTTTTTGTAAGAAAATATTTATTAATTTAATATTATTGTAAAATTACAATAATTTTATAAGCAGTACCTGAAACGTTTTCCTTTTTTATATATTTTTTCATTCTTGAATACTTAATACATAACTTTTATTGAAAATATTTATTTAATTCATTATATAATAGATATAGACAGTATTTTATAAATAAATTTAAATACTATGAAATCTCATTTTTAAAATATGTATTTTTAATGAATTGTTCATCTTTTACTAATTAAATACAACAATGTTAAATTAATTAAAATTTTGTTTGAATATTGTTTTGATATGAAGTTAAGAATCATACTACTTATGTTCTTCTTTCGTATACTTCACGGTGTGAAATAGACAATTGTTGAATAACTAACTTTGCAGGGGCAAAAGTGCATCTCGCAACATTAGTAGTTCATCGTTTTAACAAATTGTTAACGATGAACTTGTAATTAATTTTAAAGTAACAACTGTTTATATTTATTTAAATGAGTTATGCAACTAATTATGTTGTTAAATGACATTTAATTCTTTGTTTAGATGTCACTAATTTTTTTAATTTTATTTCTGATTATAAATAACAAAAAGTTCCATATTGCCTATATTGACAAACATATTAAAAAAAAGAAACTTGAAAAAAATTTAAATAAATCTAAATGTACATTTAAAATAAATAGTTTTTCTAAATGTGAAACAGAAATGTTGTATTAAACATGCTTACATAAATAATTCAGATAGATTTTTTTTTTATATATGTTGAAATATTTGATGACATTACTTTAATTATTATAATAATTAATTTTAATATGTGTTCATGTAGGGCATCCTGATATTATTAAAAATAATTTGATGTTTTCTTAACTATTTATATTTAACGTTATATTAATTGTAATACATTATAAATTAATTTATTATTTATTTCTGATTATAAGTAACAAAAAGTTCCATATTGCCAATCTTAACAAGCATATTAAAAAAGAATCTTGAACAATTTAAATAAATTTGAATATACATTTCAAATTAAAAATATGTTGTTTCTTTAATGTGAAACTGAAAATGCTGTATTAAACATGCTTACGTAAATAATTGATATATATATATATATATATATATATATATATATATATATATATATATATATATATATATATTGAAATATTTGATGATATTACTTTAATTATTACAATAATTAAATTCAATTTGTGTTCATGTAGGATATCCTGATATTTTTAAAAATAATCAGATTTTCTCTTAAGTTTTTATATTTAATGTTAAATTAACATAATACATTATAAATTAATTTATTTTTATAAGTTTTGTTCCATTACTGTTAAAAAGTGTAATATCTCTTTATTTTACAAATAAACCCTTGTTGACAACTACTTTATTAATTTCCAAATAGATTTATGTTATCACTTTAAAAAACCCTCTTTATTTATTAAAATCTAAAAATGCGATATATATATATATATATATATATATATATACTATTATTGTTATAGCATTAAAACATTCATTTATACATGAAACAATTTGAAAAAGGGCAAAATTATTTTCAATTGTTTGTCTACTCTGACTCATTAAAAATATATTAATGTTTGATATTAATTTAAGGTTATCTGGAATGTAATGAATCTTTGTGTATTTTCAAAATTAATCTTCACAAAAATTATTTTTATATTTTTAATTGACACTCAAGATTAATTAATTTAAAAATCAGTGCGAAATATTTTAATTAGTCGAATGTTCTTCAGAACAATTTCGTATTATTTGTGTATTTTGATATCATCGTGCAGAAAATCATTTATTTGGATAAGAAACTCGTATCCAATAACAGATGAATTTCCGCTTTAATTTTAAAAGTATTATTTTTTGTCATCATATTTTTTTTTTTTTTCTTCACCGTCGAGAATTTTTAGTTCATTAAAAATGAGCTTATGGTTTGGTGAAGTGAGTTTCAAAAAAATAAATTTATAAAAAAAAAAAAGAAAAATATTTGCATATATGAGTGTGTGTGTTTGGAATTTGTTGATTATGTTTTCGACTTTTTTTTTCAATAATAATACAAAAAAAAAAAAAAAAAAAAATCACTGACAAAAAAAAAATAATAAATTTTGGAGAATATACCGTAATATGTTCAGCATGTAAAATATTTTCCAGTGCCCTTTTTTTTTTTTTTTTTACCCATCTAAAAGTTGATCTCACTAATTGAAAGAAAAAAAATAAAGAAGGAAAAAATTTTTTTTTTTTATGAAATAATAAACATAAACAAAAAAAAAAAAATCTTCTCCCGGATCCTTTTTTTCTCCGGGTTTTTATGCGACCATTCTTGGTCTCCATGACGACCGCGGATCGTCCTCCTTTAATTGGCTAATGCCACCCACGGGGCGTGGTCTGGAAAAAAGTACCCGGAGACGAATTTTTTTTTTTCACCTTTTCAAAAAGGCGAAACGCCCCCAAATCAATAGGATGATACACTCTTTTCAGAACATGAGTGGGAGTTGCAAGAGTGGATCCACCCTGGGTTTAAATCCCCCCTCCCTCGTACCATGCGCGGTTTTCAGTTTTTCTTTACCCTTTTTCTTTTTTTTCTTTTCTTTTTTTATTCTCTCTGCATTTTTAAAACAGCTTGTTTTAAAAACTCCGCCTATCTACTTTGCAAAGTGTGTATATGCTTACTACTCCCTCTCATTATATATATACATTTTTTTCTTCTACATCTTCTTCTGCCATATATATCTATTTTTCGGTTTAATTAGAAGATAAGGTTTGTCCCCCAAGCCTAGATCATTAAATGTTGAAGTATTTCGCCAGTTTTTCTTTTAAAAGGTTTTAGAGTTTCTAATGGGTGACAATTTCTTTTTTTTTCCCCCATCCTTACTTTTTTTTCCCTCATAAGGCTTAAAGGTTTCCCCCTTAACAAGTTGGAAGGAAAAAGTTTTTAAGAGTGAGGCTTTTAAAATTCGTAAGACAGACAGTTCCCTACTATTCCGATTCGATGATTTAGAATTCCTCGATGATGAAACGTTTTACTCAATTCTTTTCTTTTTTTTTTTCTTTTTCTTTTTCTTCTTCTTCATCGCTTTTCTTTTGTATCGTGCGAGATTGAAGAACGTATTCTTGTACCCTTGTGCTGTTTAATTTCGTTCCAGCTAATGCATGTGTCAGCGGGAGAAAAGCATCCGTTCTTTTTTCACTTCCCCCACCCTCTGTACTAGTAGGGATTTAAGAATAATTGAGAAATTTATTTGGCTCTTAGTGCTTTTTTGGACTTTTCTTAAGAATGTCGAAAATTGCAGACGAACTAATATCTTAAGGAATTATTTTGTATAAAAAAATTAGATGCAGTATTTTTCAGTCTTAAAAGCCATAGCTAAAATCAAATAAATATTTTATTAAATATTTTATTCCAATTTTTCTTCATATTATTCATAAAAATTTCTATATTGTTTTGTATTTTTGAAATTTTATAATTAGATAAATATTTGCAATTGTTTTAAAATAATATTTTGTATCTTTTATTTTTGTCTTGACCACATCCGTTTTTTAATTATAGAGAGTTCTAAATCCTACATATGAGTAAAATGTGACGTTAGGTAAATGAAATTTATATGCTAAGTAATAAATGTTCCGGAAGATTAATAGTAAGCAATAAATATTCCGAAAAATAAACTTTTTATAACTAGATAAATATTTGCAATTATTTTTTTAAATAGTATTATTTTTTTTCATTTTCGCTTTGATTACTTTCGTTTTTTAATTATAGATAGCTGTTACAGATATGAGTAAAATGTGACGTTATGAGTAAATGTGACATTAGATAAATTAAATAAATGTTTCGAAAAAGAAATAATTAAAAATTTTGATTTTTTTGAATTTGGATAAAATGGCAAACATCAAATTTTTTCTGTTGTAATTTATCTCAAAGAAATTGACTTAAAATACATTTTTTTATCAAATAAATTTTTTTTCAGTATTTAAAATTTTATAATTTTATTTAAAAGTTCGAAAAAGGGAAAAGGTTTTAAAAAATGCTTTTAAAATTCGTAAGACAACCAGCTAATTCTGTTTAAAATTCGTAAGACACCGATGATTACTTGGAATTCTTTGATGACTAAGCTGTATTTGGCATTTTAAAAAGATATTTTTTGTATTATTTAGTTTCTATTTTCCACTTAAGGCAAATACCAGCCCCCCTCCCCCCTCAAAAAAAAATCATTATTTTTAATGATTTGAGAATATCTGAGAAAATCATATATTTCTCTGAAAATTTTGACATATTTTTTATTTCCACATATCGATTTCAGATAAATTTTGTCGGAAAAACTAGATGATGTATTTGAATATTTCTCATATGGAAAACATTTTATTCAAATAAAACAGAAGGAAATTTAGATGTTTCATTTTAACTAAATTTCAAAATATGTTTCGCAATATTTATTTATTTTATATAGTTGTATATTAATATGCTTTATTTTTTTTATGTATTGCTGAAATTTTTTAAACTGACAAGGAAGGATGTATCATTCACGATAAGATAATAAAATGTAGCGTATAGTAAAGACAATTAATAGAAATTGTACATGTACCTTTTAAAATTTTTAAAATAAGTTATTTTTATACATCAAAATATCTTATTTTAATTGCTTACTTTTTGTCTTAGCCAAACATCAATTTTTACCAGTTTGAATTTTTAGAAATCATTGATTTATTTCAGGATTGTTTTATTATTTTATTTGAAAATAAAAAAAATTACAAACAATTCATTAGAAATTAGAATCATTTCTGTGTTAGTATTTAATTTATGACATAATAAGTAATTCAAATATCAAATTATGCAGTGTTCATTAAATTTTTTTTATTAAGTTACGTAATAAAAAATTTAAATTTTAATGTTAGCAATATATAAATAAAATTTTATACAACTTATTAGAAATTGGAAACATTTCTGTGCTACTATTTAATTTATGACTTAAACAAATGCTAATATTCTTTTGAGAATAGATGAAGTAATAAATAATTCAAATATCAGAATTATGCAGTGTTCGTTTAAAATTTTTGTTTAATTTTGCAATAAAAAATTTTATTTTAATGTTAGTAGTATATTTGATTTATTATTTAAATTTATGAATCATATATATTTTTAAAAAAAAATTGTTTTCTCAAATATATTTCTACTAAAATTAATTTTTGAAAATTTCAACACAAATGCCAAATTTTCACAAATTATTTTTAAATCTATTACTTTTTAAACAGAAATAATAACTTTTTTTCAATATAATAATTAAAAAACGCAAAAAATACAAAAATTTTGTATTTGAAAATTTTTTATTATTTTCTTTGTTTTTGCTCATTAATTATTTAAAAGACGATTTTGTTTATATTTGTGTCTAAATGAAACTGCTTATTTTTAATAATCAGATTTATTCCACTGAAATCTGAAAACAACAAATATCTTGTGAGAATAAAACGAAAATTCATTTTAGTTAACAATAAATATTTGTTATGTTTAATTATGAAGCCTTATAATTTTTTAATCAAATATTTATTTTGTTTTAAAAGTGTGTGTTTAAAGTATAAATTTTATTTTTATGTTGATTTCGCTTTTTTGAAGTAGATTTCTATTTTTATATTACAGGGATAATTTTAATAAACTTAAAATTCAATCTCCTGAGATTTGACTATAAATTCCCTTTTTCCCTCTAATTCCGAAATACTGCCTCATGTTAATTTGCTTATATACTTGAATTTTATTATTTATCTTTTATATTCAACTCATTATTGTTGTAGAACATGTGTATTTTTTTAAAAATGTAATACATAAAAACAATAATTTATTTTTCATTTATTTGTATTAGATTAAAGTATACATTTTGTTTATGTTTTGTTTGTTTTTAAAATTAAGCAGGGACATGATTTTTTGAAATCATTAATATTTTACGCCGCAAAATGCATGTAAATGCATGTCTCTTACCACGCTGTATGGTTATTAAGTGAATAAAAATAAATAAACAAATAAAAAGAATTGAATAAATAAAACTTATATAATTTAAAATATAAATTTAAGTTCTTATGAAAGAAAATTGTTCAACAGTTATCTCAAAATTCTGCTTAAAATTTTGTGCGTATAAAAAAATTGTACGCTGATAAAAATGATTTGTGTATTACTATTACGGCCACTTCTTCTGTATTTTTAAAAATATTTATTAGTACTTTAATAAAATTCTTTTAAATGAAACTTATTCATTAAAATAAATGTTAAATTCTATTTATTTCATAGTAATTGGTGGATAACAAAATAAATATTGTTTTTACAATATCAATATCACATGTTATATTTTTTATTTTTCCAATATCAATTTAAATTATTTTATTCTATGAACATTATCAAAATCGTTTGTTGCAATAATGCACTCAAATTTTGCCATTGAAAAATTATTGCTTAGCCATTTCATTATTTCTAAAATTGCCATTTCATTATTTCTAAAATTGCCATTGCATTATTTCTGAAATTGCCATTGCATTATTTCTAAAATTGTCATTCATTATTTCTAAAATTGCCATTGTTATCTAAAATTGCCATTGCATTATTTCTGAAATTACATTATTTCTAAAATTGCCATTTATATTTTGAAATTGCCATTGCATTATTTCTAAAATTGCCATTGCATTATTTCTGAAATTGCCATTGCATTATTTCTGAAATTACTTTTGCAATATTTCTAAAATTGCCATTGCGTTATTTCTGAAATTACTTTTGCAATATTTCTGAAATTACTTTTGCAATATATCTGAAATTGCCATTGCATTATTTCTAAAATTACCTTTGCATTATTTCTGTAATTGCCATTGCACTATTTCTAAAATTACCATTGCAAAATTTGGTTGAAATTTTAAGTACTAATAATATAATACTATATAAACATGGAATATAAATTTCGTTTATGTCGTAGGCTTTAAATGTTACGATAGTTATTTTTAGAAATTTTAAATAAAATGTTATTTAAGATTTTAATATGTATCAATAAAATGTTACATAAAATGATACTTTTATACTTTGTCTGGAGCTATGCCTATCCAACATCAATTTAAATTATTTTATTCTGTGAACGTTACCAAAATGTTCGTTGTAATAATGCATGCAAATTTTACTATTGCAAATTATTGCTTAGCTGCTTTTGCCATTGCATTATTTCTAAAATTGCCATTGCATATTTCTAAAATTGCCATTGCATTATTTCTGAAATTGCTATTGCATTATTTCTGAAATTGCCATTGCATTATTTCTAAAATTGCCATTGCATTATTATTGAAATTGCCATTGCATTATTTCTAAAATTGTCATTGCATTATTTCTGAAATTACCTTTGCATTATTTCTGAAATTGTCATTGCACTATTTCTAAAATTACCATCTGCAAAATTTGCAAATGTTTGTTGCAATAATGAAATTTTAAGCACTAATAATATAATACTATATAAACATGGAATATAAATTTCGTTTACGTCGTAGGCTTTAAATGTTACGATAGTTATGCATTCAATCTTTTTAGAAATTTTTAAATGAAAACTTATTTAAATTTTTAATATGTATCAATAAAATGTTACATAAAATGATACTTTTATACTTTGTCTGAGCTATGTCTGCACTATTTTAGTTAAGTGCACGAAAATTCTAATTAGCTATGCGACAAGCATAGCAATTTTTATTGTTAATCAAGCTAAATGTCATTGCATGATTTCATAAATATTAAAAAGAGCTAATGGCCCACCCACTGTGTAACAAGATTATTCATGGAAGACCGCGGTTGAATAAAAAGAGACCCATGTCTAGACCAATATGCTAAAATTATTTTAATTAAAATGGAAAACTGTAACCGCCTGAATATTTTGCGGGAAAATTAAGTATTGACAATGCGTTCTTTCACATTTTAAAATCTCCGGGCAATAGGATGGTAAGCTAAAATCTGTATCAACCGCAAAAGTTTTAATAGTTGTTTAATATTCGTTTAAATAAACTGTTATATTTAATGAATATGTTGTGCACATTTTTGATACTTTATGTATTAGAGCAATAATAAATTTTATATTTGATGATAACCATTTTTGATTTTTAAAGTTATCTAGATCAGACATTCCATTAAATGTATTTTATGTTGATTATTATAATAGTTTGAAAGACTGGATTCTTTATTTTAACTGATATTGAGTATATACTTCATTTATTTATGAATATTTAATTATAATTTATTTTGATATCATTTGCTCAAAATGAATGAGTCTTTGTAATCATCAAAGAAATATAATATTGCTTTTTTGGAAATAGTTAAGAAATTTAATTTTCTAAACAGTGCTGCATAAAGTAATATTTAATTACTTTAATATTAATTACATATTGTTAAATATTAAATTAGTATATATATTAAATTATTAGTATTAGTATATATATTAAATTATTAGTATTAGTATTAGTATTAATATAATTAAATTAGTTTAATATTAATTATATTATATTATTATATTTAAGTATTTAATGTTAGTTATTATAAATTTAATTGAAAGTAATATATAATTACATTTATAACCTATATTAATGAGTTAGAAATGTTTATAATCTTAAAAAATATGTATGACTCGAATTTCATTATGTTTAGAATTTTTTTAAATTCTTCTCCAATTAGAAAAAAATGTTGATCTCCCTGAAAATATTTAATCTTCCGCGATACATGACTGCTGATTTTGATACCAAATTGTTTAAGTTATTTTGTATGGTTCCTTCGGTTTTTTTAAAGAACATTGTATTTTTATTTTAATTTATATGCAGCAATAATATTTTGTTTCATTTAATTTACTATTAGAAAGAAATTGAAAAATTTCTTTTTTTTTTGTAAGTTATAAATGAGTGTCATTGTTTTTATTCCAGTTTAGCTCATTTTGTATTGTAATTTAAGGTAAAATACAATATATTTTCTGGTATGCGATGCAGAACCAGACTTTTATGTATTGAAAATATTTGTTGGTATTTTTATAATTCTTGTTCTTTAATGTAAACACAATTGAACAAAGGCAAACAGAAATATAGAAAAGAAAAATATAAATCAAGTACCTATTTTGTAACAATCAAAAGCCATTTATTAAATTGATGAAGTGCTTCTTTTATTTAATATCTGAGTTTTATAAACATATCAAAATTGAAATATTTTTTACCTTTCTAAATTTGAAATTTTCAATTATTCTGAAATTCTATTATTATTATTATTCTATTATTTCAATTATTTCCCTGAAAATATATTTTAAGATAATTGTATTCGTAGTTAATTGTTCTCATGTTTCATTCATAGTTCTTGAGATAATTATATTCGTAGTTCTTGAGATAATTATATTTATAGTTCTAGAGATAATTGTATTCATAGTTATTAATTGTATTGTATTGTATTAGTTATTAATTCATAGTATTAATTGTTATTATTTTCTCAACAAATATTTATTGATCACTTTGAATAATTAAATTTTTGATTCATTTGTCGTGTTCTTATAGTGATAGTATATTAAAATATTTTGAAAGTTTTATTCCAATTTCCAATATGTTATAAATTTTAAGTTGCCATTATCAGTAGAATATACTTGATTTACAATCGGAGTTATCCTTATTATACTAGAAAATAGTAACATTAAATAAATTTAGTAAATACAGCTTGAAATAAGAATTTAAGTATTTATCATTTATTGTTACAAGCCAATGTAAGCATCGATTAAATTCAACTATTTATAATTTTTGGTAGATTTAAATTCTGAGTTAAAAATCCCTGTTACTCTCATGCTTCTAATATAAAATAAAAATAAATAAAATATTAAGAATTTTAATAATGAAAAAGGTTTGGGAAAGGAACGTAAGTGCTTATTTTTTATTAAGTGTTAAAACATATGAGAACGCCTGCTTATCTATGCCAATTATTATCTGCAGTAAGCTTAATCTGGCTATATATTATCATCAGATGTCACTTATCATCTCACTATTAATTGCAAATGCCATTGAGTTACAAATCGTACATTTTTATTTAATTAATCACTCAGTGAATTATTTACAAGTATTTCCTATCTAATAGGTATATTACTATAGCATATTTATATTTGACTCTCATGATGCTAATATAAATAAAATAAAATATTAAGAATTTTAATCATGAAAGAAGGACGCGCGATTTTTTTATTATAAAGTATTAAAACGTGGGAATACCACTGCTTATCCATGTCAGTTATTATCAGCAGTGAGATTATCTGGCTATACATTATCACATGCCACTTATCATCTTATTAATTACAAATAATTACAAGTGTTCCTATCTAATAGGTATATTACTATAACATATTTTTATTTGGTTAATTGTATTTTTTATATACAGTAGAACCTATGTAAGTCGAACTTCAAGGGAGACGCCAACAATTCGAGTTGAGTTTTCGACTTATGCGGATTTTGTAAGGAAATATTGAGTTGCAGAGGTAAAATAAATAAAAATTCAAGTTAAAGAGGTAATAAACATGATTATTTGCAACTTAAAAGTTGTATTATGTACTACAATAAAAAAAAATCAAAATAATTCGAAACAACCCGTAAATTAAAATTAGTCAGTTATTATTATTTATTTACTTATTTTATTTATTTTTTTTGCTTTAGACAATTCGATCGTTTTCTATCTATAACATTATTTAAGCTATAAAAACAGCAGAAAATTCTTTTTCTTCCGAGTTGCTATTTCATAGAATTGATTATTCTATTTATTAAATACTCATATATTGTTTTCTAAGAAACAATGACGTGCAATGTCGGAAAATCCTTAAAGTCGGTAACTTATTTTTTTCCAGCTATAGAGGTAATTAGTTTCAAATGATCGAGTTGTAAAGGTTGTAAAAAAAAATTGTAAAATAAAAACATTGTTAATGCTCGAGATACAGAGGTCCAATTTTTTTTTTTCGAGTTACGGAAGGAAAATATATAACAAAATGGTTTGTGGGGATTGGCTAAATTATTTCGACTTACAGAGGGTTGAAATTTCGAGTAATGGAGGTTTTGGGGCTTGAAGGGATGGGGAACAAAAATTTTTGAGTTGTGGAGAGTATCGACTTATCAAGGTTCGACTTGAAGAGATTCTACTGTAATTGGTTTATTTTGATATTTTATGTTTTGCATTTAAGAATTAATATTTTAGGTAAGTGTTTGTGGTTTTCATTTTTGTAGCAAAGGGACCATGAAATAAAAAATGTTACTGTCCTCTGTATTTTGTTTTAATGTATGATAACCATGAATTATATTATATATTCTATACGATAACTTTATACATGACCGTACTTTGATCATAATGTTCCTCCTTACAGAGTAATAAATGCATTGAAAAACTTCATTATAGAACATTTTAATTATATTTTAAAAATAAATACATAAAAAGTTTTATAGTATTATTACAAATTTGCTACGTCATCAATTGATGACGTAATAATTTTGATGAATAGTGTATATTTCATAATTTTCTTTAAAATTATATTTTTCAAATACTGGAAAATCTTTTCTTTCTTTCTTTCTTTCTTTTTTTTTTTTTAAATCTCAAAATATCGCATGAATCTTTAAAAAAAAAAAATTCTCACTTTTTTAAGGATAAATAAAAAAATATTTGTTTTATTTTAACAATGCTTTTATAAACAAAACATATTTTTATAACTATAAACTATAAATATTTTGCTACAAACATTTTGAGTAACACAGAATGAGAAATAATAAACCATTGTTTCAAATGTTGAATAACTGGTATTTTTGATTTTTTTAGATTTCGATCATTTTGCTTTCACTTTAAATATGTTTAAAGTCAATAAAAGGCTTTCTCATTTGGCAAAAAGGTTTTATAACTTAAAAAATCCGAAAAGAAAGAAACCAAAATAAGATTTTCTTTGCACAGAGTTATGAATTAAATTATAAAAATGTCATTTTGCTTTAACGATTTTCACTAAATCAGTAATCAATTTTTTTTTTCACTTGGTGCTAATTTTTAACGTTTTATTTTTCATTTTTTGTATAAAAAAACTTAAAATGAATTAGTTATATTTCCTTTTAACTTATTGAATTGTTTATACTATTTGTATAGTAAAATTTTCGTTTAAATATTTTTGAAACATCAATGTTTATATTCTAGAAATAAGTATTCAAAAATTTGGGAAAATATTATATATTAGTAAATTATTATTCTTGATTAAATAAACTGTACTTAATAAATTTTCTTAATAAACTTTCTTTTCGTTATTTTCTATAGCTGTTTATTTGGAAAATAAAATGTTAATTTGTTACTTCTTAAATTTGCCAATAATAAATGCAAAAAAAATTGTTTTGCATTTATTGTTAATAATTGTTGTTAACATTATTATATTACCAATTATTAACAATATTATTGTTAATATAATAATATTAATAATATATTAACATATTAATACATTATATTATTATTTATAACATATTAATTAACAATTAATTATATTTATTAACAATAATATTGTTAATATATAATATATATAACAATATAATTATTACTAACAATATTAACAATTATTAATAATTGTTAACAATATTAATATTGTTGTAAAGTTTGAAACCATCAATTGCAAACATTATTTTTTACATTTTTAGTATTATACATTATTTTTGCATATTATTTTTACATTATTACATGACATTACATACATTATTTTTTACATTTTTAGTAAAAATGTAAAAATAATGTTAAAATAAATGTAAAAATTTCGTGATAAAATTCTTTGTTGATTTCAATCAAATCTTTTTATTCAAGGTTTTATTCAATTAATATTCATATAGATTAAAATTCAAATCTAAGAATTTTCTCATCTTGATTTTTAAAATTAAAAAAAAAAAATCCCTAAAAATATATCTGAGATTGATCTATTTTAAATTAATATATTATTTTTCATTTTACTTAGTATTTATTAAGTAATTTTCTTATTATTGAATAACCTCTGAAGACAATGATCCAGATTTTCTCATTTATCGTGGAAAAATTCTTTTTTTCGTTCAAACTTTACATTTGTAACCCTAAAAATATATTATACACGCGCGCACAATGCAGGTCATTCCCTGTTTTAGGCAGATGTTTTTAAATTTCTGTTGTAAAATATTACTTATTAAAAAAGTTGTAGCCTCTCTTTCAAAATTCTAGAAACCTGCGTAATTTATCTCACTCCAGGCGAGCTACAGTGTTATATATTTTCATTATGCCGAAAAACTTTTTTTTTCCTGTATAAAAGATACAAACTCGTTGTTAATTATAGATACGTTATTCTTACGATTTCCAGAGTTTTGACGTTTTGTCCGTTGTGTTTTTCATAAAAAGTAGTTTAAAATATTACCTTGTCGGTATGCCGCTGATATTTTAGCTACTTTTTCCCTACTAATTTTGATTAATTATCTATATGTCATACGACTTTTTTTTTTTTTTAGGGAATTTTAGTAGTTTCGTATAGGGAATATATACTATTAATTAGCTTAAAGAATTCATTGATTTTAGTAATAAGTAATTTTGAATTTATTGATTTAATAGATAACGCTTTTTCTGATTTTGTTGAAATATTTTGTTTTACGCTAAATTTTTTTATCAATAATAATTTTTTTTTGTTTGAATAACTAAAATTATTTAAAAATATCATATCATTCATCATATCTTTGTTGAATTTTTTTGGTTTAACATATTGGCTATATTCGTTTCATATTTTTATTTCTTGTAAAAGTTTGTTAATTTTTTTCATTTAATTTTCTTTTTTAATATTAAAAAAACATCCATTGAAATGACTGGTTATATTCGTTTATATGTATTCATTCAATTTTTTTTACCATGTATATAGCAAACTTATTACATTTAAACATGAGAATGAATTTCAAAATGTTATCACTTTTTATTTTTTAATTTCTTGTAAAAGTTTGTTAATTTTTTTCTTGGAAAAAATGTATGGGAGAATTATCCAGTTTTTTTTATTTCGAATAACTAAATTATTTAAAAAAATATCATTCATCATATCTTTATTGAATGATTTGCTTTAACATATTGGCTATATTCGTTTCATATATATTCATTTAATTTTCTTTTTTAATATCTATACTCTAAACTTTAGTAATTTAAACATGAGAATGAATTAAAAATGTTATCACTTTTGTTTTTTAATTTCTTATAAAGGTTTATTATTTTTTTTTTCTTGTAAAAAAATATGTGGAGAATTATTCAGGTTTTTTTTCATTCTTTTGTTGGTTTAATTTATTTCTCTAAATTTATTCTCATTCATATTTAAATAAAAAAAAAAACTGTACTATACTTACTATATCGGGGTAGTGGTCATTTTTATAATTTTAGAAAACTAATATTTATATCTTTTGTAGATTAAATTACTTTTTTTTCTACAAAATTGCTTAATGTACCTATTGTTTACAATATTTCTTAATGTGTTCATTAAAAAGCAAATTTTGAATTTAAAATCAACGATTTGTTGTTGATGATTATTATGCTGAAATGTAATACTGTCGAACGTATTTTTACTTTATAAATCCTTAATAAAAGTTTTCAGTGTTAACCCCATTTTTTTCGAGAAACTATTACTTTTTATATCCGCTATTTAGTAAAAAAATTATTATTAAAAATTTTTACTTTATAAATCCTTAATAAAAAATCTTTCTTTCTAGAAACTTTATTACTTTTTTTTTATAGCGGCTATTTGGTAAAATAAATTATTTTTACCATGATTTTTCGTAATGAAAATACTAACGCGTGCGTTATAACTTTTATTTTATTAATTTATTTAATTTCACTTTTATTTTATTTAATTATTTTTCTTATTTATGTTACGAAGATATTATCAAACGGAATTTATTTTAAACGGGTTTTGAATTAAATGCAATGTTTTTCAGTTGAATTTTGTAATTCAAATGGAAAGAACTTTTAAAGTTATTCAATTTCTTTTAAAAAATAGCAAAAATATGAATGTAAATTTTTACAAAGCGATTGATGTTTCATTTATGGTTGTGAATATTAACATTTAAATGTACATCACTGTATTTCTCGTATGTAGGGTTCAGGTAGATAGAAAATAGTTCGCGAACACTTAATGTAACTGACTCCGCACTTTAAAAATGCTCACATAATATCGTATGTAGATACCAATTTATATTTTATAAAGATGGTAAGTCTATTTTCTTTTGCTTTTCTTCATTTATTCTTATGTTGTTGTTTTATTACACTATTTTTCTCTAAACATTGTTTTATCTCCTAGTTAAATATACCTCAAAAATATACTTCGAGTCGACTTGTGTAGTCACAAAGAGATTTTTAAGGCATATTTTTAAAATAATCATATCTATTCTTGAGTCCGCTGTCAATCACACTGCTTAAAAAAATGCCATTTTAAATCTTAATCTTATTACATGCCTTTAATACAATTTTATTTGTTTATCAATACTAATTTTTCTTATGAATTATTTATTTTCCATATTTTTAGGGCAAAGTATTTAAAATTGCATTTATATGGACAGACTGTATTAATTCCGCTTGTTGATTTCTCTGCTTTTCCCAAAGCTTGTTATATATTATTTTAATTTATATGACGGATATCTCTTCATATCGAATAGTGAACATATGATATCCCATGGTATGGCACAGGATCATTTGATTACAAGATATCATTGGTTATCAATAACTATTAAAGATTGAAAATATTTATGCCAATTCTTTTGGCTGCAAACCTACGTAACGATTCCTCTCTAATAATAACTCTATGGGAAATTCTATAAATGGGGATTTTTGATATTCGAATTTGTATCGAACTCATAAATTAACTGTATTTTATTTAAAACAGTAGAGTGTAAATCACCAAAAGATAATATTAAAAAAAAAATTAACTTTAAAAATTAATTATCTTTGGATAATATATTTTTAAAAAATAATTAAAAGATATATTAACCAAAAGATAATTTATAGCATTTTTCATGGCAACCAGCTCTCAAATTTTGTAATGTTTTAAAATTTTAATTTTACTCTGTGAACTCTTTGTGTTACCATTGTAAGTATTTATTTCTGTTTTCATATCAAAATTATTTCCTCTATTGTTTTTTTTTTTTTAGATCTAATAAATAATTCCATATGCTGCATTTATGATATATTAAAAAAATTGTTTAAACAAAATTTGTAATTTTATTACTGATCGAAAATTAGATACGTTCTTTTAAATTTATAAATCCTTTTTATATTTCACGGTTGATGTGTTCTTTTAAAAGTTAAAATTTGAAATTTTTTTTTTTGATGTGTTTAAAAACATGTTAATTGTTCCCTCAAGCTACGAAATGTTTATTTATAATTGAAATTTTTTTTTTTCCTGAGTTGATATATCCACTTTTTTTTTTGTCTTTTCAAATTCTTTCTATGTCCTTAATATATTATTAAATTTAATGCACTGTAAAATTCTGTTTCGTTGGATAATTATCACTATAAAAGCCGTTTGTTTAGAATTAATTGAAAAGGATAGCAGACCTTGATCTATTATAACAAAAAAATGTATTTCAAAAAAAAAATAATAATAATAATGGCGTTGGAATATTTTTCATTTTTTAAAAAAGTACTTGATTAAATTTTTTATATATTTTTAAACGATTTCTACACTTTATAATTAAAGCTATTAAAAATTCTAATCTGGCAACGAGGGGGAAAAAACCTGTATTAAAATTAATTTTTCAATAGTCAATGCTTTTGTATAATAATAATGTAGAAGAAATAATTTCAAAATGATTTTGAAACGCATTGATTTTCAGTATTATTATTTCAATTTATTTTTAGTTTTTTTTTAATGAAAAAGTTTTGACACTTTCTATAGTGTGTTTTTTTATGGTTATTATTATCTACTTTTGTAATTTCCATCTTTTTTTTGTTGTTACGTGGTTAAAATCTTTCCCTTTTAATATACGACATATACCGAAAATAATTATATTTGTATTAAATGTGAATTATTTTATGCTGTCTATTAAGATTAACGTTTGAAATTGTTACAAAATATTATCAAATGCAATAGTAAGCCATTGTTATCATGATATTATTAACTTTTTGTAAATTAATTTTTACTAAATTTATGGATGCATATTTTTCACAATCAACTGTTCATCAAATGTTATAAGATTGATTATTCAAATTTTATTAATTTTTAAATAAAAAAAACCTAATTATTACTTCATTGTAAAATTTTGAACGTAGGTTTTTGTTGTGCTGTATATTTACATGAAAATTCGTATAACATTACATTACTTTTTTGTTAACTTTTCTTTATGTATATAAAATTTCAGATTTCAGAATTTTTTAAATGCATTTCTTAGAATTCTTAAGTTTCATTCTTTTCCTATAATAGATTATATCCAAACTTAGTGTTTATATGTGAATTTTGGAACTCTGTCAAAAATAAATTGAAACTTTCAAATTAATATCTTAAAGTTATTTATAATATATGATATTAAAAAAATATATTGCAAATTTAAGCAATTACTGAGTTTTACATGAAATCTCTAAAATATAACAGTCTTTAAAATTTTTTGGCTGAAACTATTTGATATGTAAATGTGAGAAATGTATATCTTGTATTTAGGCTAAATACTTTGGTTGTCTTTTATTTTTCAGTCTTTCACCACCAGTTTTTTTCGTTTTAAGTTTTCATAAAATATCAATAAATCTGTATAATTTATTTATCCAAAATATCCTAGTTTTATAATTGTTATAAAATATTTAGAAATACAATAACTAAGAGTTTTATATGTTGATCGAATTCTGTTTTTAAAATTTCATTGTTAAAAGTATATACTTATCGCACGGTCAATTTAGACTTTTTGGGAGATAACATTTTTGTTGACCAAAATCAAATAGCATGAATATATTGACATACAAGAACAGTTTTTATTTTTATTGATTATCACAATTTAAACAATTTAAATAAATTGGTAAATTTTTAAAGCAAATTTTGTTTTTTTATTTAAAAACATTCTTATTTAAGGTCTTATTTATATATAAATCAGTTTAAGTTTTTTTTTGAATATTCGAAAATTCGATCTATTTCTAATTATCTTTATTATAATCAGATTTGATTTGTATTCAACTCATTTGATCACCCCAAAAAAATCTTTTCCTCGATGAATTTCTGTTATAAATTTAATTGAAAATTTCGTCACGTGCTATTTTATCAGTTTAATTAAAGATTATTTATCACAGTACTAGTTATTAATTGCTATTTGAATTATGTACTCTTTAAAACATTCATTGTTTTAAAACATTTTTTGTTTTATTACTATCTTGCCACAACAATCATGTAATTCATCTTTAAATCAATGGTTTATTTTAGCTATAGAAAAAAAAATTTTTTTTTTTTTAAATACTCAAATTGTTTCTGTGTTCTTTTAAATTCTTAAAACAATAACGACAATTTTATTTGATATTTTTTTTGACATTTGATTCGGGACGCCAATTTAGTATATAAAAGAAAGTTCTCTTTTGAAAAAAAAATTATACTAAATGCTTCATAAGCGTGATCTATTTAATTTCATGTTGATGTAACTCACGTTTTTTTTATCCCCAGAATCTAGAGATTTAGATCGCACAGCACATTCTATTTATTTTTTATTATTTTATAAATTAAAGCAATGTTTTATTAAATTAACCAGCATTTAATTGCAGAATTTTTTAATGAAAATATTTTTTTTTTATAAAGTATTGATGATTGTTTTTCAGTGCCATTGGGAAAATAAAATTGCTTTTCATTGTTATAAATATACTTGGATATCATGCAAATATTATAAAAATACTTTTTATGCCGAAAATTGAAATTTATTTCGAAATTGTATAGTGTATCGGCATTATTATGTAATATTAGAGCATTCTTTTTGAACACAGCATTTGTCACTTTTAAATAATTTATTATTTTCTTTCTGTATTCTGTACGCGAAACAATTTAAATATTTTTATTTTTTAGAAATTACGTTTTCAATAGTAAATGCACACTATATAACGATCATTGTAGATTCTCATAAAGAACGAGCAAATGGCAAAAGAGAAAAGAAAAAGAAAGTGCATAAAGAACGAGCAATTGGGAAATGATCAATCTACATAGTGTTTCTGTGTCTTGTTACGACGTCTGTTTATTATTTTATTTTAACGCAGAATGCTAATAAACAAGTTTAAACATGTAATGCAAGAATTTATCAAGATTAACTCTCAGAATGATAAAAAAAAAAAAAAAAAAATCCAGTAAAACATAAATTTGTGAAACTAAATAGTTTTGTTTTAAGGGAACACTTGAATTAAAAAAAAAAATCCCATTTAAACTAGTTTTTTTAAAAAAATTTCAAAATAAGGCACCATGCACATGTTACATCGGATCTTTATTATAAGCATCCCTCACTGAAGCATTTGCGATTAAAGAAAGTAGAAGGTGGAACCTCTCTAGTTAGTTTCTTGCTGAATTTACTAAACTGACATATAAGTAGAGGATATTCATTAAATATTGTCATCTTTATTTATTTTTTTCCTAAAAAATAATGTCTTACCCTGTTTTGAAATTCGACATCATTATTTATAAATCATCACGATATTTCACGCATGATGATCATGCTGTTGAGTTTTTGCATCAAAACCTTATTACATTGCTGCATGCGCTCTTTTTTATTGCTCATGCAAATTGTGAATGCTGCCTTATTTTGAAATTTTTTAAAAACTAGTTTAAATGTTTTTTTTAATTTTTTTTTAATACAGTATACTTATAAACAAGTTTCACACATAATGCAAGAATTTATCATGATTAACTCTCAAAATGCTAAAAACCAGTAAAACATAGATTTTGTGAAACTAAATTATATTGTATTAAGAAACACTTGAGTTTGGAAAAAACAAACAAACATTTAAACCAGTTTTAAAAAAATTTCAAAAATATGGCACCATTCACACTTTACATCGGAGCTTTATTATTAGCATCCCTCACTGAATCACTTCATAAAAAGAAAATCGATGTGCTTGGCGATTAAAAAAAAGTAGTATGTGGAACTCCCCATAGTTAGTATCTTGCGGAATTTATCAAACTGACACTTCAGGTAAAGGATATTCATTAAACATTGCCATCTTTATTATTTTCTTCCCCAAAAATAATGACTTACTCTGTTTCTGAAATTCGCATGCTGTATCATTATTTATAAAACAACACGATATTTCACGCATGATGAGCATGCTGTTGAGTTTTTGCATCAAAACCTAATTACATTACTGCATGCACTCTTTTATTCTCGTTAGACATTTAATGCGAGTAACAACAGTTTTCAGCTTGATGAAAAAAAAAGGAAAGAACAGAAAGCAGCGACTGAAATATTGATAAATGAGTACGAGGGCCAGTGACGGTCCCGTGGCACCTGCAGTAGTTGCCGTTTCAACACACCTCCAAACCACCTTCAACCCTAAAGTCAAACCGTCTTAACGATGCAGCTGGACCGACGCCCACGAGAAGAGCCCCGAAAAAATGGGTGCGCCCTTTTTTTTTTTTTTTTTTTTTTTTTGCCAGTGCGCCCGCAGCCTTTTTGTCGAGGAAACACCATTATTTCGCTCGCTTATGAGGGTGTCAACGCTTGAGGTGCCTTTCCTAAAAGGTGGAATTCTTTTTATTTTGTTTTTTATTTCTTTTCGCTAATTTTTTGTGGATGTCACGTGGGAATTGTTATTACAAGGGGCGTCGTTGTCGGAGTAGTCGAAGTTTCTCTTGTTTTCTCTGGGTGGCTTCGTTATTTCGCGTCCGTTGAGCGGTTTTCTTGGGTTTGGGTTTTCGAGTTCGATAATCGTTATTTGGCAGGTGATACTATGTGTGCTTAAACAAAGAAATAAAAAAATCATCGACAAGTTCACTTCGATGAGGGAAAGTTATGTAAAAAAATAAAAATGTGGCTGATGATTCATGTAGGCATTCTGCAGGTTTTGTGGAATGCTAATATGCTTATTAGCGAGTCTGTTCGTTTACACACCTGTTGTGAGCTAAGAAAATTCATTTTACATGGCGCATAAGTAGGGTGGAGTTTGACGGAACATTGTATAAGATTCCACATCAGAGATTCACATGCTTTACATTCTCGGTAATTTGGCAGTCGACTACACACATTCACAAAAAACAATTATTTAACATTCACTAATAATATCTAAAAAGTAATTTAACATTTATTTTGTCATTTTGTGATAAGAAAAAAAAAAAGCAAATAAAGAATGTGATGTTTGATATTCAGAGTTTTAGTATTTGGTTTGAATTTTTGTAGAAGTAACCAAGTCGTCAAGTGATAATATAGTCTGTTGCTTTTAATTTATCTATTTTTTTATACTCATGCCAAATAAATGTTTCCACCAATATTAGTTGACGCACACAAGCATAAGCACAATTACTTTTTTTGAGCAATGTTAAGATATACCATGTTTGGGTCAGTACCATAGAAATAAAAAAAAAAAAAAAAATTACCCTGATGTATCCAGGATAGAAAGTTATTGAGAAAGTATATTACCTTTTAGTCTGCTGTAAAATAGAAAAAAAATATTTGTCTAATATTTAAATGTTTACTTTTTAATAAATAACACTGGATCTAATTAACTCTCTGGCATTACTAAGGTTCAATGAGGGAAAGTTATGTAAAAAAAAACTAAAAATGTAGCTTTTTTTGATGGTTGATGATTCATGTAGGCATTCTGCAGGTTTGTGGAATGTTAATATGCTTATTAGTGAGTCTGTTTACACACCTGTTGTGAGGTAAGTAAATTCATTTTACATGGCGCATGGATAGGGTGGAGTTTGACGGTACATTGTATAAGATTTTGCATCCTGCTTGTGAAGGCCATGGGCCGCATGCACTCACATTTGACAGCCGTCCGCACGTACACACACAATAAAAAAACAGTTATTTAATATACACTAATAATAATTGAAAAATAATTTAACATTTATTTTTCACTTCTTCGTCAAAAAAATAAAGAAAGAAAGAATGTGATGTTTGATATGTCATTAATTTAATCAATGTTTTAGTATTTGATTTTTGTGCCTGAATGGCCGAGTGTCTAGCGCTCTGTGCCACAAGTGTTGTGTTGAGAATCCACTTTTAAATCGCAGGTCCCGATCTAATATGATCGTAGAGCGCAGTCTTGAAGTTTAGTCAATCTTCAGTCCTCATGGTTCCCCGCTAAAGTGAAGTTGCATATTACCCTTAGTTGGACCAGTCGCCTGCGACGGGGTCTATTGGACCTAGTGTAGACTTTCCTGCACCAGGGGGATTGGTAATAACAACAAGTGTTTGGTTCGAATTTTGTAGAAGTAACCAAGCTGCAAGTGATAGATCAGTTGTTTTTAATTTATCTATTTTTTATACTCATGCCAAATAAACATCAATGTTAGTTGATACACAGATATGTTAGTTGATAACGTATGCTGATATGTTAGTTGATACGCACTAGCATAAGCACAACTACTTTATTTTGAACTATGTTAAAATGTACCATGTTTGATTCAGTACCATAGAAATAAAAATTAAGCTGATGTATCCAGGATAGAAAGACATTGACAAAAATATTATCTTTTATTCTGCAGAAATAGAAAAATATTTGTCTAATATTTAAATGATTAGTTTTTTAATAAATAACACTGGATCTATTTAACTAACTCCCTGGCACTACAGTCCATGTTGGATCATGGCCGTCTCCCTACTGGCAGATTCGAACCAGGAGATATTTTATTTTTATGGTGTACAGTTGTCAGCCCATATGCCCAATTGTCATATTAGACTGGGACCTACGGATTTAAAGTAAATTCTGAACCACTACAAATATTCATGGTACCTGGCGGGATTCGAATCTTGTGGCACTAACGCCAGAGCGCTAGTCACTAGGACATCAGGTCCTAAAATGCTGGATCATGTTCTTTTTCTCTCTTTTTTTTTAACTTTTTATCAGAAATATGAAAATCTTTCGTAAAAAAAGGATATAATTATGTAAAATGTACGTATGACAACGCGGGGCGCGTGCGAACTTTGATCTGTGCACCCAGTTCTACATCATTTTGTGTTCTAAATAAATACAATTTATAAGACATTCTGGATCCGATTTTGGGCGTCGAATCTTCTAAACTCATTAAAACCTGGTTTCGAAACTACATTGAACTTGGGTTTGGATTAGAATTCGGTAATTGCTATTCTGCAGATGATGCTACGTATGCAAAATAAAGTAAAAAATAATAATAATTGAAATGTTCTCCAAGAATTTCTGGATGGAGAAAGTTATGTATTACGAAAAATAATTTTTTGCGGCTTGATTTATTCAGAAATGCCACAGGTTTGTGGAATGCTAATTGCTTATTAGCGAGCAAGTCTCTTTACCTGTGCACCTGTTGTGAGGTAAGACAAATCACAAGACATGAAAGGCACTATTACGTTACAAAAGGCAGATTGTTTCCCAATAGCAGGTTGATTTGAAATACGAGACGAAGAGTTAAGTGAAATGCGATCGTTGTATAGCTCTTTGAGTGAAGGCGGTGCGGTGTTTTGAGGTTGGCAGACTGTCTTTGGCTGTCATTTTTACACTTCTTTATTTATTATTTTATTTAAAAAAATTGTAAATAATAGTCAAGACAGATTTCTGGGAAGACGATAATAAGCAACTATCAGATTTCAGAAATTTTATTTAACTGTTTGAATCAGGTTTGTCCCATCTATTGGCTTCCCTGATTCTCACATTTGGTTGACAAAATAAGAGGATGTTTAATACTTATCGTTAGAATTAGTATATTAATACACGTAATATGCTAATTCTAACGATTTCTATACACACGTAATATGCTAATTCTAAAGATAAGTGTTAAGCAAGGAAAGTAATTAATAACTTGACAGATTATCTTGAGTATACTCTTATTTCATAGTGATATCTTCTTGAAACACCACGAGTTAACTCGTGCGAAAATTAATTTTTAATTATGGTCTGCAACTTATATTTTTGGGCTATTTTGTATTATTCTAAGAAAAGCGAATTCATTCATAATATTGTATGCTTGGCAACTGGCATTCTGATGTGATTTCATGATTTTTACAAACAATTGACTTGATGTCCTTCAATACCAAAAGGTTGTCTTTGAATTGCTTGTTATTTGTTGCTTGAATTCGCATTTCGTTTTTTTTCAAATGATGATATTTTTATTTAAAATAGCAGTGCTTCAAAGTTTTGGCTATAAATCAAAAGATTATAGTTCTGATTCTAATACAAATGGAATAATTTATCCTTGAATTTCTGTAAGAAAAAAAAATTAATAAGATGGTATAAAAGTATATTGATCGGAATTTTAACAATATTTTTGATTTTGGGAATAGAAAGGATCGATTTATCTATTATTTTTGTTTTGGAAAAAAAACTGTGATCTATTAAAGAGAATATATAATCCGTGATACGATCATGAGAAATAACTGGACGTTTTAAACATAAAATTTTTTTCTTTTAAATTCAGGAATTTTTTTAACATTACAAGTATTTTTAATTACTAAAATAAATAAAAATTTAAAAAAGTTTAGAGTGATCTTTAAATAAAATAAGAGTTTTTTGTTCTTTATTATGTTTTTATATAATTTATATAATCAACATTTCAAAAATTAAATAAAATAAATACATCGATTTTCATTACATAATTGAATAGCTCTGGTTTAAATAAGGAAATTTTAAAAACATTACAAAATGTTTTGACAGTTATATTTTTGTTTTCCGTTTAGTAAATATGATTATCCTAGTTGTACATGAACATTTTGTTGTTTATTATTGATGCATTTGTGTTTTCAGATATTTGTTTTTATTCCAAATGTATTAAATCTAATTTGTGATTTGTCATTATTGAATTTTATTAGAGAATTAGCTATTAAAAGGATAATTATACATTTAATGTAAATTGGTAGGCTTTTTAAATAAATACGACTAGAAAAAAAAAGAGAATCATTTATTAATGCACTTAGTTTATCATATGTTCTAATATTTACTTGGACAATTATAATAATATAAAGTGTATCAATATTATCATATATAACGTACAAAGAATAATGTTAAAATTTTTTTTTTTAATTTTCGTATTACAATATATGAAATATATGCTCTTGCTTTAGCTTGTGTATGCCTAAATTATTGCTTTACTAATAATATAATTTTAACATGTAGTTCATAAAAAAAAAAAAAAAAGTTATTTCTGTGATTTTATATTATATAACCATGTCGTTTAGGAATAAGACTGAAAAAATGTACACACACACACATATATATAATCACACACACACATATAAATTTATGGAAGCGCGTGAACCGAATATGGAAGCGCGCGTGAACCGAATATATATAGACCGAATACTATTTTCAGGCTTGGTTATACAAACTAATTGTGTCTCTGATGAATTCTTTGCTCATTCTCTTTTGATTTTCTTGTGTTTTTATCAGAGACATTGTGAATTTATCAGACGCAATTAGTTTGTATAACAAAGCCTGAAAATAGTATTCGCTACATATAAACAATACATAAACGTTCACGTGCTTCCATTTGAGTTAGTCCCTTCGAAAAAGGTTAACCAAAATAATAAAAAAAAAAAAAAATTAAATATATATTGGCTGAAACACATTGCAAAATGTTTTGTAGAACGACTTTAACTTCATTGAGTTTTATCTCTAAGATCCTCAGTATTGTGGGGTTATTTACAGATACTTTACTATTTTAAATAACTCTATGAGGAAAAAAATGTTCTGTTATTAGTTCTGTATCATTAAGATTTTCTGCAATCCCTGATGCCACTTCGATTCGTGTCCTTTGCAGCACCTGTTTCTCTAAAATTCTTCACGAAATTTCATATTGTTAATTTTAATTAGCTAAATGCAATTTTAAATTAATGCTCAACAATAAAACAACTTTTCTTTAACTTGAGGTACATAATGGAAAGAACCATTATGCATATTTTAGTAGAATTAGATCGAAGATTTGGGCATGAAGGGTTTTGAGAGCAAAATTTAAACTAAAGCTGTTCATGTGTTTCTATCTATAAAGTGAAATGAACATGAATTGAACTATGTTCTTCTATAATTACAAGTAAATGCTTTCATTCGTTGAAGAATTATCTTTAAGCTAACAGGTATATCGACTTTTAGATTTTACAATGTACGTTTACAGTTTCAGTTTAAACCATTGATAATACACAATATTATTTACATTAAAAGTATTCTATACAGAATATTTTCGAGAAAATTAAAAAAAAAAAAAAAAATAATAATAATGAAATTTTCACACAGTGCTGTATAAAATTTCCATACATTTCAATAAACGCTATTGTAATAATAATTTTTGGCTACCAAGATTTTGACACA
This sequence comes from Caerostris extrusa, assembly GCA_021605095.1. Lineage (NCBI taxonomy): Eukaryota > Metazoa > Arthropoda > Arachnida > Araneae > Araneidae > Caerostris > Caerostris extrusa. The sequence continues at coordinate 80,283 of BPLR01009222.1, forward strand.
TCGTATATCTAACATGAGATCGTGAATGATTACATTGAGAAAGATAAATATTCTATTTGCCTGTGGTATAAAAAGAAAAAGAGTATAAAATTCATGACAAAATTGTTGTCGTAATGCAAGAGTCTTTGAATTCATAAAAATTTAATAACTACTGCTGTGTGCAGCATTATGAACACTCTTTAGACATGATCTGTAATTAATCAAGTGAAATTTTCCGTTGGATGCGTGCGCGTTTTTAGGGCGGATCCTTAAATTGTTTCTTGTGGGCACGAGTCCATATATCAATGTCAAATTTCAAGTGAATGACCCATCTCTTACATCACTATCCCTTTATTTGAAGCTCTTATATAATTTTTTTAAAAAATATTTTAAATTTTAAATTTGCTTTTACTTATTTCATTTCCAACCAAAGCAGATTATGCAATTATCTTAAATATTACTCATCCAAAACGTGTCCAATCTTTTAATTTCCTTCAGCAGGTAGTTTTTATTTCTTGCCTATCCATTATTACTACAAATATTACATAATATTAGTCCAAAATACTGCAGATTATTAGCTCACAAACGAATGATGAATGAATTGTTTTCTGATAAACATCTAGTGTAACTGCGCCGAATTAATTTCTTTCAGCCACTAATTTTTTTTTTTTCCTACATCACTTCCACATAATTAGAAAAACATTCATGTTATAAAATACTTTCATATATTTACATTTATGATATAAAAAGTTAGTTTTGGTAAAAAAAAAAAAAAATTTGCGATATGCAAAAATTATAGCTTAATAAATGCTGAAAAATTTGTCAATCACTAAACTAAATCATTGAGATATTATCCCTAATTACTATATATCTACCTATTATTACTACAAATATTAGCCCAAATTACAAATTATTAGCCCACAAACGAATGATTAATAAATTGCTTTCTGATGAACTTCTAGGTGTAAACTGCGCTTCCTTCAGCCGCTAGGTTTTTTTCTTTTCTTTTGTCTACCCATTATTACTACAAATATTAGCTAATATTAGTCCAAACTACTACAAATTATTAGCTCACAAACGAATGATGAATGAATTGTTTTCTGATAAACATCTAGGTGTAACTGCGCCGAATTAATTTCTTTTCAGCCGCTAATTTTTTTTTTTTCTTTTCCTACATCACTTCGACATAATTAGTCCAAAAACATTCATGTTATAAAATACTTTCATATATTGATGAAATTATAATTTATGATACTCAAAAAAGTACATTTATGACATTTACAACATTATGACATTTATTTATTACTACAAATATTATTTATTTTTATTAAGTATACATTTATGATATAAAAAGTTAGTTTTGGTAAAAAAAACATTTTGCGATATACAAAAATTATAGCTTAATAAATGCCAAATTTTTAGCACACAAACGAAAAATTTGTCAATCACTAAAACTAAATCATTGAGATATTATCCCTAATTATTATTTGTCTACCCATTATTACTACAAATATTAGCCCAAATTACTACAAATTATTAGCCCACAAACCGCTAGTTCCGAACTTCCTTCAGCCGCTAGGGTTTTTTTTTTCTTTGTCTACCCATTATTACTACAAATATTAGCTAATATTAACCCAAACTACTACATATTATTAGCCAACAAACGAATGATGAATGAATTGTTTTCTGATGGACTTTTAGGTATTGCTATTTCCTTTAGCCGCTAGTTTTTTTTTTTTGTCTACCCATTATTACAAAAATATTAACCCAAACTACTACAAATTTTTAGCACACAAACGGTTGATGAATGGTTTTCTGGTGGACTTCTAGGTGTAACTGAGCCATGTTAATTTCCTTCATTCTTTGCGCCAGTTTTTTACTTTGTCTATCCATTATTACTACAAATATTAGCTAGTGTTAGCCCAAACTACTATAAATTATTAGCCCACAAGTGAATGATGAATGAATTGTTTTCTGGTGGACTTCTAGGTACTACTGCTCCGCATTAATTTCCTTCAGACGCTAGTTTTCTTTCTTTGTCTACCCATTATTACTACAAATATTAGCTAATATTAGCCCAAACACTTACAAATTATTAACCAACAAACGAATGACGAATGAATTGTTTTCTGGATGAACTTCTAGGTGTCACTTCGCCGCATGAATTTCCTTTAGCCGCTAGTTTTTTTCTTTGTCTACCCATTAGTACTACAAACATTAGCCCAAACACTTACAAATTATTAGCTCACAAACGAATGATGAATGGATTGTTTTCTGGTGGACTTCGAGGTGTAACTGTGCCGCATTAATTTCCTTTCCTTTGCAGCCTATAAATTATTAGCCAATTTTTTTGTTTGTCAACCCATTATTACTACAAATATTATCTAATATTAGCCTACAAAAACCAACAAACGAATGACAAATTATTAGTCCACAAACGAATGGGGAATGGATTGTTTTCTGGACTTCGAGGTGTTGGACTTCTTAGGTGTAATACTACTCTACTTTTACGTACTAGGTAACAATAAACTCTACTTTTACGTACTAGGTAAAAAAAACCTTACATGCAGCTTGATTTTCGATGCATTGTCTTATACCGAGAGTTACGAAATTCATCTATCAGGCTTCAATGTTCTTTTTGTGACGCCGGAACAAAGTCCCTATTTCTTCCAGTGTAAAGACGGATGTTTGTTTTAGAAATAGCATTTAGCCTTAAAAATTAATTTTAACTAATATCTCCATATTAAGAATCTCTTAAATTGTTTTATACACTAATGTTTTTAAACTAATGTTTATAATTTTTTAACAAATATTCATGAAGAACTTCTCAAGATTCACTACTTTTAGAAATTACTTCCTTTAATAAAATTATTTATTCATAAAAATTTATAGGTTATATATATATATATATATTCACTCTTATAGTTGTATATATATATATTCCAAAGCATATTTTCAAATATTTATTTCTAGTGTTAACTTTATCTTGACAAATTGAGTCAGGAAATGAAATAAAATAAAATTTAATTAAAAAAGGATGAAGAATTATTTTAAAATCTCAAGTTTTTTGTTTAGTATTATAATATTATTATTATGATACATCACTTTGACATAATTAGAGCAATATTCGTATTATAAAATGCTTTCCTATATTTGCATTTATGAGATGAAAAGTTAGTTTTGCTAAAAAAAAAAAAAATTGGATATCCAAAAATTACAGCTTAAGGAATGCCAGAAAATTTTAGTCAATCGCTAAACTAAATCATTGAGATATTTATTAATTAATTTTATATTAATCACAATATAAACATAGATTAAAACTTATATGTTTATTCATATATTAAATTCATATTTTAATTCTTAAACAAAATATATTCAATCATATACATAACGAGTCAGTAATGATTATTTTTAAATTTTCAGATTAACAAATATTCTAAAATAAACGCGCAGAAAATATGTGATATGATATTATAAATATGTATTTTTCATTATATTATTAAGATATTAATGTTGATAATTTTCTTTTATATTTTGGTATCTTAATTTTATCACTTCTTATCTTAATACAAATATTAGCTGAAACAAATAAACAATATTTAGTAAAAATTTCTTCATCATTTGTACAGATACACTGAATTTCGTAAATAAAAGATATAAAATCCAACTTTTCAAAAGCTAATTGTTGTGATAGCGATTTTTAATTTTTTACACTTTACAAATATGCTTTCATATTGATGGCTGATAAATTAAAAAAAAATTATTATCTAAATCGAACATTGATAGATTTAAAACTTGCTGATAAGATTCATTGCATTTCCCTGCAGACAATTGCCGATATTGTCCAAATTGAACCTCTAATAATCAGTTGGAAATTTGCCTATCAAAATATACTTTGAATCATATGTTTCAAAAGCATAACTTATTAATTTTTTTAAAAATCCAACTTTTCAAAAGTTAATTTTTATGATAACGAATTTTGATTTTTACACTCTATAAATATAATTCCGTATTTATAGCTGATAAATTAAAAAAAAAAATATTATGTAAGTAGAATAATGATGGATTTAAAACTTACTGGTAAGACACATTGTAATTCCCCTCAGACATTTGGCGATATTGTCCAAATACAGTCTCTAAGTTGGAAATTTCCCTATCAAAATATACTTTGAATTATATATTTCAAAAACGTAACTTATTAATTTTTTTAAAATCCAACTTTTCAAAAGCTAATTGTTGTGATAACGATTTTTGATTTTTTTTAACCCTACAAATATAATTTCATATTTATTGCTTATAAATTAAAAAAATGTATGCAAGTTGAACAATGATGGATTTAAAAACTTGCTGATAAGACACATTGTAATTCTCTTCAGACATTTGTCGATATTGTCCAAATCGAGCCTCTATAATGATCAGTTTGAAATTTTTCTATTAAAAAATACCTTGCATTATATGTTTTAAGGACGTAACTTAGTAATTCTATTAAAGATTTAGTTGGGTCAGACTTCTCCATCCCCTTTCCCTGCATCTATGAATAGATACCCATGGGATGTTCTTCCCACACTGTAGGCCACTGAGGTTTGGCTTGTCGCTCTATGGTCATTTTTTGCACTCTTTAGGCTAATTGGACCGTGACCTACAGTTTAGCCTGGATTCCGAATCACTAACAAAAACATCTATGCCAATGCCAGAATTCGAACCTGAAACCTGTTGTACCAAAGCGAAAGCGCTAGTCAATTGGCCATCAGGCCGCATTTAGGATTAGACACAACAACAAGATTTAGTTGTAAAATGAAAAGCAGAAAATGCTATCTTTTAATAAGCTGACCCTCTCTACCAGGAAGTCCCAATTATTTTCATTCTGATAGTTTTAAAAACTCATATTTTCCCACAAGAAAAATCAATCTTTAAAATCTTTTTAAAAACAACATATTTTTACCACTAATATTTTCTATTTTCGTAAAAATCATACATTCAGTTTCAAACCTTTTTTTTTTGCGAATATTTAACTATTTTCCACCATTTTAATATAAAAGCAATAAATATTTGCTGAATCAAAAACTTTTTCAATTTAATTCACTTTCAAAGCAGCTATGTTTATGAAACAAAGCAGTTATGAAACAGATTTAAAGCAAACAAAAATGTTTGTTTCTCAATATAAACAGGGACAATTTTTGCAACTGATGCTTTCTCAAATACATAAATATTTTTTGAAAGATTGAATAAATAAATAAAATAAAAAATTGCTAACCAAAGTTTTGAAAAATCATTTGAATTGAGGAAATAAATGTCTTCTGTTGTTTGTTTCGTCCAATTATTTCTAAAAGGTTTTGAGTGATCAGCATCAAACAAAAATGATTTTTTTCCATGGTTGAATTGGATTTTGATTACAGCATTTCCAGTTATCATTACACATTTTAAGTAAACATATTTTTGTTGATATCTAAAATGGAACACAAAGCAGTGTAACCGGGTTCTTTATAAAGGTTTAAAACTCGTAGAACATTTGAATACAATACATCAGCAGTTTAGTTTTTCTGTGGCATCATTGTAATTATATCTTTGTGTTCAGCTTGAATAGTAGTAGCTTCTTAAAAATTATCAGTCATACCTATAAGATCTAACCAGACTTATATGAAATACTAAGATATTTGAAACATGAACGTTTAATAAAATGAAAAAAAAAAAAATCATTAGCTTTATTTTATTCAACCTTTTTCTTTAAATGAGATATAAGGCTATAATTGTCAACATTTATCACCATCAATAGCACGACAACCCAGAGTGAACCAAGGCCTTCCTTTGAAGAGATTTCCATGCATCCCACTGGGTGACAAGGGTCCTCCAATTCTTAACCTCTAGTACAGCAAAATCATTCTCAACTGCAACAACGCTACTGACAATATCAAGAATAACTTCTTGATATTGTCTAAAGTGTCGTCACGATGCTAGTTTCATGGCATGGTTAAGGCCCAATAGAATACTTAATCTCGCTGGCCCCACTTGACACACTCTATCTAAATCGTCATCCAGCCTGTTCTTCTTTTCTGAAGACAATGGCTAGGACGGATGCCACCTGGGGATTCGAACTAACAGCTAAATGTCTTTGGGACGCAAGTTTGGCTTAAGTTCATTTGCTGGGAAAATGATGATGAAGATGGTAATAATCATTTCATGTTGAACATAAACTGTACTTATTTAACTACAGTTATTAAGCAATGGATTTTTAAATTGTACATTTTACAAAGACGCATAAAAAATTAACTAAAGAATGTAATGTTTTCGTTACCTAATGGTCAACTTAAATGCCTTTAAAACTGGATGTTCTTAAATTATTTTTATGTCCTTTCTTCCTACTTTAGGATAGTAAAAGTGTAAATTATATAAATGCATGCATGAAAAACACACACAAAATGAAAAAAAAAATTCTATGAAATGAGTTACTAAAAAAAAGAGAAAATGCATTTTTTGTTTATACGCAAAGATTATAATATACTATTTACGTTACATTCTTTTATCTTATATGTACGTATATACATACTGGCACATATAACCCGGTTTTGCAGGGCTACATCAAATAAAACTTGATAAGTCTTTCAATTTAGATTCCCGTATGCTCATGGCAGTATCTACGCTTTCTTTGGCTCATTAACATTGGTCATTTTCTTTCCATTAGATTCATTCCGATTCTTTGATATCTGCACTATAGATATAAGTCGATTAATCTTCGATTAGAGTCAATTTCTGGTCTGACTGAATATTTTCTTTTCTTAGGCGGCATTGCAAATTTAATAAAACATTAAAAAACCAGTATAAAGGTCAACGAACTCTTTCTCTCAACCTCACACTGGGACAAAACTAGACACCCTTATTTCTATGAAATTTTGAACATACAGTGAAGGGAAGTGAAAATTACTGTCAAAAGAAGGGATCGAAAACTCAAAACATATTACAGCGTAAAAAATAACGTCAACTGTGAAAATTCGCCAATCACTAAAAGTCGCCAAATTAGCAAAAACCTAATTTATCCCAAATTGAGCGATTTGTAATGAATATTGATTCAATTACGAAATTTTTTTTCCATTTGATCTAGGCTTTGCATTAGAAATATCCGTGCTAGTTTTAGTGAAATTTCGTCGTAAATTGATGCCGTGTATTGGAAAAGACACATACAAACTTCAGTATATATATATGCAAGAGCAAGTTTAAAAACAAAAGTTTACTGCAAAAATAATTTTATCGCTTGCATCCATAAAAAGACAAAGGGAAAAATTTAAAGTATAAAAACCTAATTTTTTAGCGTTTTTTCAAACAAATGAACACAAGATATCAATTTATTAATCAATATCATTAATCATTATTATTTAGATATTAATTATTGTATTACTAATCATTAATATTTATTAATCAATTTATTATCAATTATTTATTAATCCCTAATTACTCGGGAATTAAATAAAACACAACATTCTTTTCGTTAAAACTGCTGATCTAACTGAAAAAAACCGCAGATGCGGATTCCACTTTACACTGCTTTTATTTCCGTTGTTTCTTTTTTTTTCAGGAAATCAAAAGCTATAGTCCTTTTCTTTATTTAAAAATAAAATAAAAATAAAATACATACATGCTTATCAAGTGAACTACTCACAAAAGAAATGTAACGGTTTCCTAGTTTAAAAGAAGAAAAAAACGGCATATGTGTGACGACCGATTTAACGGCGATCCTCCCTACGCATCTCAAGAAAAGCGGACAACTTAAATCCCAAATCATAATAATTAAAAAAAAAGAAGAAGAAAAGAAATCGTACTGTTCGTTTGCCAGATGACTTTCCTCCCACACATGCGGGGGAATTTCGTTTGGTCCACCCCAATAATCATCCCTGGGTCAAGTGCCTTCGGGTTAGAGGATGGATTTTTATAGAGGTGGCGTGTTCTAAAAAGTACACGAGTTATTTTGGAGGGTAATTGCTTCATGTAAGGTTTTCTGTTGAGGGTAAGATATTATTATTTGCTTGAGGCTCGGAAGTGGATCTTCCTTTTTGCTCTTAAAAATACATATAAGTACCGCCATTTTTACAATTTTTTTTACTAATGAGGTATATTTTGTAAATTATGAAACTTATTAGTAAATAAAGATGTATAGGATAGGATTGGTTTCTTGGAGTTTTCTTGATAAAAAAAAAAAAAAAAATGTTGTGTTTTGTATATCTTGAAATTCCATATTTTAAAAATAGTCTTTTTTAATTTTTTTTTTCTTCAAATAATGGCTCTAATTTCAGTACATGATAAAATAAGTATTAAAATGACATGAATGTTATGATGTTTTTGAATATTTCTTTTTTGTATATGAATTTAAATTATCTAGTTTCCAATTTTTTGTGATTGGTACTTTGGATTTTTTTGTTTGTGTTTGCGTGTGTTGGACGTCAGTAGGCCTCATGTTCCACTTACATATACCATGCAACCACCCAGTGTTCAGGGCAATCAGGAAAGGGTTTTTAGGAATAACAATATTTGTGTGTTGTATGAAGTAAACATAGAAAATTTCCACTAGGGGATCTCAACTTTGGTACCAAAGGTTTCAGGTTCGAATCCTGACTGTGGCAGGGTTGTTTGTGAGGGGTTCGAATACAAGTTAAACTATATGTCCCGGCCTAATTAGCTCAAAATGACTGTAGAGCGACAAACAAACCAAATCATTGTAAAAAATATATATATATAGCGCCCACAATATATATATATATATATATAGCGCAATAATAGCGCCCACACCCCTTTCGTAAAAGTACGTAAAAATGTATGAACAATTTTTTTTTTTATACATTTTCACATATTGTCACAATTGTATAAATTTAAATTATCTAGTTAACAATTTTTTTTACCTTTTTTTCGAATTATAAAAAAGCCAATAATATCACATTGCATTCTTATTATTATTCAGAGTTTTTTTAAATATTGGTACTAATTGGTTTTTTACTAGTTTTTATTGGTACTAGTTTTTTAAGTATTGGTATCAGTTAGATATTAAAAATAAAAAAATTTAGATATTTATTAAATGATCCGAACTTCATTATTTCTTTATATATTTAATACAAAAAAAATGAAAAAAAAAAAAAAAATCGGGCTTATTAGCGAGTAGTGGCATATTAAACATTATATCTAGATAATTAATCCATCTGTGTCAGGTTCCATCAAAAGCTGATATCCGTAAAGAGTTTTCAAGATCTTCATCCGATATTGAGGGTTTTTAATTTCATTTTTGGAAAATAGATAATCGCATATGTAAATGTTTCAAAAGAAGTATTGTCACATATAATGTAAGATGGGAGAGCGTGAGATAATTATTTCTATGCACATAATTAATTTTTATAATAGATAGATGTATTACATTATAACATTATTATAACATTTATGAGGAATTAAGTTGGGAAACACTACAAATACTATTTTTAAATGTATATTGAGTGTATATGCAAGGTATTTATTGAGAATTTACTTTTAAACTTTACTTTTTTTTTTTACTACACGAATTTAAAAATAATGCAAATGCATAAAAAAAAAAAGAGGTAATTATTTCTATGTACATAATTTTTAAGACAGGTGGATTTATTACATTATAGAATTATTGTAACATTTATAAAGAATTAAGTTGAGAAATGCTATAAATACAATGTATTTTTAAATGTATATTGAGTGTATACTAAAGATATTTTTTGAGAATTTATTTTTAAACTTTATTTATTTATTTTTTAAACTTTTTTTACTGCACGTATTTCAAAAATAATGTAAATACTTAAAAACAGATTGTGTTATGGACATTTGCAATTTTATGTTGAACCGCATTGGATTACCGTGCATCTCTACATTCAAGATTATACATTTCTTCATTTATAATACATAGTTTTTATTTAGGTCTTTGTCCATATCGCAGATTGTTTTATCATTTACGGAAAAGGATGGATTACATTTCGAACATGTTACTCAGTTTCTTTTTTTATTTTTTATTCGTATTATTTATAAAACATTGATTAAAATTTTCCTCACATTTAAAATGCTTAAATGAGCAATTTAAGACATGGGTTTATGAGGAACAGAGTTTTTGTCTTGTAAGATTTTATTTATTTCTCTTTTAGTAACTGAAGAATCTTGAGTTATCTATTAAAAACTAATAAAGGATATTTGATACTTTGTTTAAAAATCACAAAAATTATCTTAATCAGTGTAAATTTGTGTAATTATTACTTTTTATTTTGCGAAGCTGTTATCATTACACGAAAATAATTCAAATTAATCTTTACAAAAAGGTTTCTATTCAATGAATCCTTTAAAACTAATTATTTAAATAATTATCAACCTATGATGATGAGAAGATTTGTTAAACTATTCATTGATTCATATTTGATTGAATATACATATTAATATTTGATTTGATGTAGTGATTTATAAAAATGAAGTGATTGATTCATTAAATGAAGATATTTTTGACAAGCATCGCATTATCATGCGATTAATTATTTAAATTTTTTGTAATTAATTAACAATTTTACTGCACTTTAATTTGTTTTTTACTTTGCATTACTTTAAAATGTCCCCTTTGCATATACAGAATCTTTTATTTAATTTTTTTTTGTTCTTTGAAATCATGTTGCCTTAATTCATAGATCATATCAAGACATTAAATTAAATGACTGCAAATAATAAACGTGTATTCCGCTTTAGATGTGTACACATTTCACTGTCCCTGTCTTCATCTTTGACTTCCTCTACTTGCTTTCTTAAATGATAAACATATTAACGAAAATCCCAAGCGCAAATCAAACCAATAGAGTTATGAAAATGCAACTCTTAAAATATTTTGACGCGCATCACAGTATTATGCGATTAATTATTTAAATTATCGTAATTATTCAACAATTTTTCTATTGTCTAATATGTTTTTTATTCTGCATTATTTTAAAATGTCCCCCATGCATATGCATAATCTTTTATTTGTATTTTTTATTTAATCTTCTATATTAATTTTTTTATTCTTCTGAAGTTATATTGCTTTTTAATTCATAGCGTATATCAACACATTAAGTCAAATGAAGGCAAATAATAATAAACGTGTACTCAATAAACAACATATCATTTTCCTTATCACCATTTTTGCGTTCTCTAATTGCGTTCTTAAATGATAAATATACTATTAACGAACATCCCAAGCGCAAATCAAACCCATAGAGTTATGAAAATCCAACGCTTAAAATATTTTGACACGTATCACAGTATTATGTGATTAATTATCAAAATTTTTAATTAATTAACAGTTTTACTGTATTGTAATTTGCTTTAAAATGTCCCCGTCCATATACGGAATCTTTTTTGTATTTTTTAATTATTGTTCTATACATTAATTTTTTTTTGTTTTGAAACCATGTTGCCTTAATGCATATCCACACATTAAGTTTAATGACTGCAAATAATAATAAGCTTGTATTCTGCTTTGGGCGTGTACGCATTTCACTGTCCTTATCACCATCTTTGCCTGCTGTAATTGCTTTCTTAAATGATAAACATATTAACGATAATTCCATACTCAAATCATTCCAATAGCTTTATGAAATCCAAATCCAACTCTCAACCCATCTAATAGATCCACTCCATAAAAACCAAACAACCATATCTTTTTCTGCAAAGGCAATTACACCTCTACAAACCACTAACGAACCTCAGAGGGACCAAATCAATTGCTGACCTTCAAAGACCACGGATTGGGCAAAAGAAAATTAGGGTACCCAACCCACCTCTTCCCAAACGATTTCATGCACAGGCAGCAGAAGCAAGGGCCTCAGCGAGAGAACCCTTTTTTTCCCAAGAGGTTCTGTTTCCACTTCAAGACGAGCACACACACACACTTGCGTACTTTTTCAAGGTGAAAAGTCAGTGAACCGTCCTCGGGCGAGAGTAGCACCCCCTGTTCGAACGCCTCACGGACTGAGGCAGCCTCGTGTACCCCAGCTCGGGCCTCTTTTCTTTCTGCAGAAGACTTTTCGTCTCAGATTTATATGCATCTGAAGGCACGTTTAGAGCAACCCCTTCACTCACCCCATCCCACTTTCTTTCTTTCTTCCTTCGTACTCTTTTGCCTTCTTGAGAGAGCGGTGCTTCTTTTCTTGGAACTGTTTGTAGTGGCCCCATCATCTCATTTGTTTGTGCCATTGAGTAGGAAAAAGAAGGGTAATTAGATTGGTTGGTTCTGTGGTTTCGTGAATCGAATACGAGAATTCGGATTTTCAATCTTGATTTTTATATGTTGTCGAATCATTTGATGGTACCAAGATTCGAAATTTGATTAAGCACTTGTTAGGGTCCCAACGTGGAATAAATTTTGCATATATATTATTGCACTGTATTTTTTTATTGATAATATATATTAAATAAAAAATAAAAAAAATATTAGTTAAAAAAACTGCAAAAAGGTAATAAATTTTTGAAATATGAATGAAAATAAAATGAAAGAGTAAGTTTTCACCATTGTAGCATATTGGTGATTTGCTGCTTGCTAATATGTATTCTCTTCTTGTTTATATGTCGTTGAGCCATTTGATGGCACCAAGATTTGAAATGTGATTAAGCAGTTAGGGCCTCAACATCGAATAAATTGTGCATATATATTATTGCACTGTATTTTTTTTAATTGATAATGTATATTAAATAAAAAAAAAGCCAAAATATTGTTTAAAAACTACAAAAAGCTAATACATTTTGAAATTGAAATGAAAATAAAATAAAAGAAAGTTTTTTCTCACCATTGTAGCATATTGGTGATTTGCTGCTTGCTAATATGTATCTCTTTTTGTTTACTTGTCGTTGAGCCATTTGATGGCACCAAGATTTGAAATGTGATTAAGCAGTTAGGGCCTCAACATCGAATAAATTGTGCATATATATTACTGCACTGTATTTTTTTTTTAATTGATAATGTATATTAAATAAAAAAAAAGCCAAAATATTGTTTAAAAACTACAAAAAGCTAATACATTTTTTGAAATTGAAATGAAAATAAAATAAAAGAGTAAGTTTTCTCACCATTGTAGCATATTGGTGATTTGCTGCTTGCTAATATGTATTCTCTTTTAGTTTACTTGTCGTTGAGCCATTTGATGGCACCAAGATTTGAAATGTGATTAAGCAGTTAGGGGCCTCAACATCGAATAAATTGTGCATATATATTACTGCACTGTATTTTTTTTAATTGATAATGTATATTAAATAAAAAAAAGCCAAAATATTGTTTAAAAAAACTACAAAAAGCTAATACATTTTTTGAAAATTGAAATGAAAATAAAATAAAAGAGTAAGTTTTCTCACCATTGTAGCATATTGGTGATTTGCTGCTTGTTAATATGTATTCTCTTTTTGTTTACTTGTCGTTGAGCCATTTGATGGCACCAAGATTTGAAATGTGATTAAGCAGTTAGGGCCTCAACATCGAATAAATTGTGCATATATATTACTGCACTGTATTTTTTTAATTGATAATGTATATTAAATAAAAAAAGCCAAAATATTGTTTAAAAAAAACTACAAAAAGCTAATACATTTTTGAAATTGAAATGAAAATAAAAAAATGAGTAAGTTTTTCTCACCATTGTAGCATATTGGTGATTTGCTGCTTGCTAATATGTATTCTCTTTTGTTTACTTGTCGTTGAGCCATTTGATGGCACCAAGATTTGAAATGATTAAGCAGTTAGGGCCTCAACATCGAATAAATTGTGCATATATATATTACTGCACTGTATTTTTTTTAATTGATAATGTATATTAAATAAAAAAGCCAAAATATTGTTTAAAAACAACAAAAAAGTTTAATACATTTTTGAAATTGAAATGAAAAATAAAATAAAAGAGTAAGTTTTCTCACCATTGTAGCATATTGGTGATTTGCTGCTTGCTAATATGTATTCTCTTTTGTTTACTTGTCGTTGAGCCATTTGATGGCACCAAGATTTGAAATGATTAAGCAGTTAGAGCCTCAACATCGAATAAATTGTGCATATATATTATTGCACTGTATTTTTTAATTGATAATGCATATTTAAATAAAAAAATAAAAATATTAGTTAAAAAAACTACAAAAAAGCTAATAAATTTTTGAAATATGAATGAAAAATAAAATAAAAGAGTAAGTTTTCTTACCATTGTAGCATATTGGTGATTTGCTGCTTGCTAATATGTATTCTCTTTTTTGTTTATATGTCGTTGAGCCATTTGATGGCACCAAGATTTGAAATGTGATTAAGCAGTTAGAGCCTCAACATCGAATAAATTGTGCATATATATTATTGCACTGTATTTTTTTAATTGATAATGTATATTAAATAAAAAAATAAAAATATTAGTTAAAAAACTACAAAAAAAGCTAATAAATTTTTGAAATAGGAAATGAAAATAAAATAAAAGAGTAAGTTTTCTTACCATGTAGCATTAATATTGGTGATTTGCTGCTTGCTAATATGTATTCTCTTTTTGTTTACATGTCGTTGAGCCATTTGATGGCACCAAGATTTGAAATGTGATTAAGCAGTTAGAGCCTCAACATCGAATAAATTGTGCATATATATTATTGCACTGTATTTTTTAATTGATAATGTATATTAAATAAAAAAAAATAAAAAATATTAGTTAAAAAACTACAAAAATGCTAATAAATTTTTTAAATATGAATGAAAATAAAATAAAAGAGTAAGTTTTTCTTACCATTGTAGCATATTGGTGATTTGCTGTCTTGCTAATATGTATTTCTTTTTGTTTACATGTCGTTGAGCCATTTGATGGCACCAAGATTTGAAATGTGATTAAGCAGTTAGAGCCTCAAACATCGAATAAATTGTGCATATATATTATTATTGTATTTTTTTTTTAATTGATAATGTATATTAAATAAAAAAAAAAATAAAAAATATTAGTTAAAAAAAAAAACTACAAAAAGCTAATAAATTTTTGAAATATGAATGAAAATAAAATAAAAGAGTAAGTTTTCTTACCATTGTAGCATATTGGTGATTTGCTGCTTGCTAATATGTATTCTCGTTTTGTTTATATGTCGTTGAGCCATTTGATGGCACCAAGATTTGAAATGTGATTAAGCAGTTAGAGCCTCAACATCGAATAAATTGTGCATATATATTATTGCACTGTATTTTTTTTAATTGATAATGTATATTAAATAAAAAAATAAAAATATTAGTTAAAAAAACTACAAAAAAGCTAATAAATTTTGAAATATGAATGAAAATAAAATAAAAGAGTAAGTTTTCTTACCATTGTAGCATATTGGTGATTTGCTGCTTGCTAATATGTATTCTCGTTTTGTTTATATGTCGTTGAGCCATTTGATGGCACCAAGATTTGAAATGTGATTAAGCAGTTAGAGCCTCAACATCGAATAAATTGTGCATATATATTATTGCACTGTATTTTTTTAATTGATAATGTATATTAAATAAAAAAATAAAAATATTAGTTAAAAACTACAAAAAGCTAATAAATTTTTGAAATATGAATGAAAATAAAATAAAAGAGTAAGTTTTCTTACCATTGTAGCATATTGGTGATTTGCTGCTTGCTAATATGTATTCTCTTTTTGTTTATATGTCGTTGAGCCATTTGATGCCACCAACATTTGAAATGTGATTAAGCAGTTAGAGCCTCAACATCGAATAAATTGTGCATATATATTATTGCACTGTATTTTTTTAATTGATAATGTATATTAAATAAAAAAATAAAAATATTAGTTAAAAAAACTACAAAAAGCTAATAAATTTTTGAAATATGAATGAAAATAAAATAAAAGAGTAAGTTTTCTTACCATTGTAGCATATTGGTGATTTGCTGCTTGCTAATATGTATTCTCGTTTTGTTTATATGTCGTTGAGCCATTTGATGGCACCAAGATTTGAAATGTGATTAAGCAGTTAGAGCCTCAACATCGAATAAATTGTGCATATATATTATTGCACTGTATTTTTTAATTGATAATGTATATTAAATAAAAAAATAAAAAATATTAGTTAAAAAAAAACTACAAAAGCTAATAAATTTTTTGAAATATGAATGAAAATAAAATAAAAGAGTAAGTTTTCTTACCATTGTAGCATATTGGTGATTTTTGCCGCTTGCCAATATGTATTCTCGTTTTGTTTATATGTCGTTGAGCCATTTGATGGCACCAAGATTTGAAATGTGATTAAGCAGTTAGAGCCTCAACATCGAATAAATTGTGCATATATATTATTGCACTGTATTTTTAATTGATAATGTATATTAAATAAAAAAATAAAAAATATTAGTTAAAAAAACTACAAAAAGCTAATAAATTTTTGAAATATGAATGAAAATAAAATAAAAGAGTAAGTTTCTTACCATTGCAGCATATTGGTGATTTGCTGCTTGCTAATATGTATTCTCTTTTTGTTTATATGTCGTTGAGCCATTTGATGGCACCAAGATTTGAAATGTGATTAAGCAGTTAGGGCCTCAACATCGAATAAATTGTGCATATATATTATTGCACTGTATTTTTTTATTGATAATATATATTAAATAAAAAATATTAGTTAAAAAACTACAAAAGCTAATAAATTTTTGAAATATGAATGAAAATAAAAATAAAAGAGTAAGTTTTCTACCATTGTAGCATATTGGTGAATCGCTGCTTGCTAATATGTATTCTCTTTTTGTTTATATGTCGTTGAGCCATTTGATGGCACCAAGATTTGAAATGTGATTAAGCAGTTAGGGCCTTAACATCGAATAAATTTTGCATATATATTATTATTGCACTGTATTTTTTATTGATAATATATATTAAATAAAAAATATTAGTTAAAAAACTACAAAAAAGCTAATAAATTTTTGAAATATAAATGAAAATAAAATAAAAGAGTAAGTTTTCTTACCATTGTAGCATATTGGTGAATCGCTGCTTGCTAATATGTATTCTCTTTTTGTTTATATGTCATTGAGCTTCATTTGATGGCACCAAGATTTGAAATGTGATTAAGCAGTTAGGGCCTTAACATCGAATAAATTTTGCATATATATTATTGCACTGTATTTTTTTTATTGATAATATATATTAATTAAATAAAAAATATTAGTTAAAAAACTACAAAAAGCTAATAAATTTTTGAAATATGAATGAAAATAAAATAAAAGAGTAAGTTTTCTTACCATTGTAGCATATTGGTGATTTGCTGCTTGCTAATATGTATTCTCTTTTTGTTTATATGTCGTTGAGCCATTTGATGGCACCAAGATTTGAAATGTGATTAAGCAGTTAGGGACTCAACATCGAATAAATTGTGCATATATATTATTGCGCTGTATTTTTTTAATTGATAATGTATATTAAATAAAAAAAGCCAAAATATTGTTTAAAAACTACAAAAAGCTAATACATTTTTGAAATTCAAATGAAAATAAAATAAAAGACTTTTTTAAGGCTTCAGCGTATTGTAGTGTGCTGATTGATTTGCTCCTTTGCTGCTTACTCTTGTGTATTCTATTTTTGTTTTTGTCTCCTGTTGTTTGCAATACTTTTTGTCCTGTATATATTTCAATTTTTTTTTTATTTGTTTGTACCGTGGAGTAGAAAAAAGAAGGGTAATTAAATTGGTTAGTTCTGTAGTTTCGTGAATCGAATTTTCAATTGTTATATGTCGTTGAGCCATTTGATGGTACCAATATTTAAAATTTGATTAAACACTTATTAGTGTACCAACGTGGAATAAATGTTGCATATATATTATTGTACTGCATTTTTTTATTGATAGTGTATATTAAATGAAAAAAAAAAATAAAAGAGTCTGCATAAGAAAATAAAGATTAGCAGGAAGTATTATGACAATGGAGCCATCGTATAAATTTGCAACGCATTGTTACAATATGTTAAAACTACAATTTTTATTTATTTAAAAAGGAACTAATTAGAATTTTTTTCACAACGCAATAGATAAAAAAAAATAATAAATTCAGAGAAAATATTAGCATGGCTAGTTTATATTTATATATATATATTAAACTAGCAGTGCAAAATATTCGTTTGTAGTAAATTGAAAATATTTATATGTTTTTTTTTCTTATTGTTGAACAAGGATCAAATATGTCTTGTGTGCCTTACTTTTAACAAAGTTTTTTATTCACACAAAACTATCGGATGTCCATAAAAATCCTGCGTGCTTACAAACTGATTGGGTGTCTATCTCAATAATCGTATGGGAAAAAAAGTGGCGATATAGGGAAATAATTCTCGAATATTAAAAAACAAAAAATATATTTTTACCTCACAGAAATTCAATATGTGTACCTTGTGCCATCAAAAAAGAGATTCCCTCTTATGTCACACGCGCTCCAACGTATCTTTCGGGATGACAGCAGCGATACGAAGTCGCGGTTCATACAGGTTGGTAAGTGGGGATTGTACTTAAGCATTATCTTTTATCTAGCACCATAGAAAGAAGTCGCAGACAGTCAAGTCAGATGATCTCGGAGGCCACCTTCAGAAAGCATTATCTTGCCCAATCCGTCTTCCTGCCATGTTGGGAAAGATATTCCGTGCTATCTTCTTCTAATTGGCGAATTAGCCATTCAGAAAGCATGCCAAAGTAAATCCAATCGGCGGCATTCTTCTTTTGGAAGAATAATGAATGGGTCATACGCTTTCCATTTCGATGTCATACGAAACACATTCAGTAAGCCTTGTTCTACCTCCAAGAGAATTTTCGCTTCCAAATACCATAACTCTGTAAACCTTAATCAGGAATTGTTACTGCTACTGGAATTACTTAGCTGTTCTTCCTAATGCGAAACACATTTAACTTAGAGATTGGTTTAGTTTAGAGATTGGGTCATTTTCCGCATACTTTGTGCTAATTAAGCCGATAAAAAGGAAATTGGAAAAGCTATTCGGTGGTATCTTCTTCTAAATGGGTAGTTAGCAATTCAGAGATCATATTAAAGTAAATCCAATCGGTGACAGTCTTCTTTTGGAAGAATAATGGGTCATACACTTTCCATTTCGATATTTTCATAACACATTTCGTAAGCCACGTTCTATCTCTAAGAGAATTTCCGCTTCCCAATACCCTAACTTTGTAAATCCTAATCTGGAATTTTTATAACTATTCTTTCTAATGCGAAACACATTTGACTTAGAGATTGGTTTGTTTCGTCGCTCTGCGGTCATTTTCTGCACGCTTTGGGCTAATGAGACCTGGATCTACAATTTAACGTGGATTTCGAGCCACTAACAAACATCCATACCTCCACCAGAATTTGAAACCTGAAGCCAGTGGAAACCTGGACCAACGGCCAGATTTAACTTAGAGAGGCCTCATTCTGTCGTCAAAATAAATTGGAACTTAACTTTGTATTGGTATAAATTTCGTAACACACGAAGCTAAGATACTATAACAGGTTTTAATCATAAAGTTTTTCTGTAGAAATTTTTATAGCTAACCGTAACATTGCATTGGTATAAATTACACACGCAGCTAAGATATTACAACAGTTTTTATTCATAGTTTCTGTAGAAAACTTTTATAACTATTCCCTTGGTGAAAATTTTGAGTTGCTTGATATCCGTAATAACCAGCACTAAGCCTTTTGGTGTGGTTTTTAACTACACAAATTATGAAGATACCTTTATTTTAATGCCGTTTATTAAATTCTTCGAGTTCAAAAATCTTAAGAACATGTTTTGTCATAGCGTATGAAAAAAAAAAAAAAAAGTTTTTAACTTTAGTTTTATCTTTCTGTACGTATACAGCATCATTATTCACTTCTGTGTGCATTTCATGTAGTCCAGCAGTCTCCATATTTTAAAAATTACGCTCACAAAATTAGTCCTAATTATATATAACTTATCATTAGAAATTCATTCAATTATGATTTTCAGAATAGTATCAAAACAAAAAAATAATCGTAATAATAACATAAATAATAATTATTTTGATAATCTATATTATGAACTTTAGAAACCTTTATGCAATTACTGTAATTTATAATCTTATTATTTTTTTTTTTAACAATTAGGAACATTCCATTTTATAATTTAGCAATTGTAGATTTTTATTTATCATATGTTAAATTGGATATTGTTAATTTTAATAAGACATTCAAAATGTTAGATGAAATAAGAAGGCATATAATTTCATTATCAGTAGCTGTTTGGTATGAAAATAATTTGCATTCTCTGTATTGTTTAAAGAAAACGATGCTTTTTCTTACTTTAAAAAAAAAAAAAAAAAAGATAAGCTTTCTAAAGCATTTATTACAATAATTCTTCTACTTGGCTATGAGATGTAAAGACCAGTTTAAAAATATCATTTGGCAAAAAAAAAAAAAAAAATAATAATAATAATAATAATAATAATTTTCCGAAATACTAATTATAATAAAATAAAACTGGATTTCAATTATTTTCGCGAAAGGCATTTTAAATGGGGTTATTATTTATAAGGAAAAAGGAAAAAAAAAATAATATAATTTAGGTAGGAAAAAAAGTCTTAATTTTAGATTATTATTTTTAATTAATATTTTTGTTGGTATCTTTTAAATTTCTAATAAAAGAATCCTTTTCCCCATGTTATTTACTTAAATTTATTTTTCATAAAATGCGATTTTATCAAGGTGTTGATTTATAAGTAGGGAATTTTTAAAATGTATGCTTTTAGCTAGTTGTATTAGCGGATATTGTTATGCATGTTGTTGGATTATTGTTAGCGCATGTATTGCCATCTCTGTGAAAATAAATAAATAAATAAGCATTGCTATTGCTTTAGACTTATCGGTTATCATGATTTTTTTTTTTTTTTTTTATCATTTTTTCTGAGATTTGGTTTGGTTTGTCGCTCTACGGTAATTTTGTGCACACTTTAGGCTACTTAGAACTGGGACTTACAGTTTAACGTAGATTCCAACCGATAACAAACATGCATGCCACCTCCAGTATTCAAACCTGAAACCTGTGGTACCAAAGGCCAGAGCTGTGAAATTTTTCTATGAGGTACCTTTTTCCATGTACAAATCGCTTTGAACTTATATTAACACGACAGCTCCTATTGGGCCAAGACCTACCCCACAACTTTCTTCCATTTCTTTCTTCGTTTGGCGATAGTTCTCCAGGTAGTAACTCAGGAAATTTTAAAATCCACTTCTACATAATCGGTACATAACCATCTCAACTTGGGCCTTCCTCTAGTTCTAGCTCCAATAGGTTTATAGTTGATCTTAAATGTCAAGGAAGAGGGTTCATTCGGCTTAAGTTGCACACAAATCCCAAATCTTGATTAGTTTAATAACATCTGCCTCCTTGAATAACCTATATAATTCAAAATTGCGTCGCTGTCTCTACAAACCATTCTCATTCACAAAGCCAAACATTTTTCTAAGAGTCTAAGAGATGGCCAGCTTATCTGCTTTTGATTAGGTCAAAGTCCAGGTCTTATACTCATATGTGAGAACAAGTCTAATGATTACTTTATATACAAATCGCTTTGAACTACTTATATCTATGGTTGCTACAATTTCGACTTTGTCCCGCTGATTTTTATGTTCCATGGTGGTTCATTTTTAGTTAACAATTTTTAGAAAAAAAAATTGTTGGGGGGCTTTAATCTATTCATAACTAAAGGCAGATTTTCGTTATCATAATTATTATATCTTTTTTTTTTTCTGTGATGACATATTCTTCTAATTTATCATATCCAATAAATTTTCGATATTTATTTATACATTTTAACGCTCAACATTAAAATTTGTCTTTAAATTTAGCAATCTTTGAGTTAATATTCTTCAAGTAAGGGAGTCTAAGTTCATAAAACGAGATTAATGCTCTAATAAAAAGATTTCTGAACTTCTCCTACTGAGTATTGATACTCCCAACTAAACAAAATCCCTGAATTATTCATAGTACATCAGCCCTATTTTAAATAATTTATCGCTTCGCTGCACGGACAAAAAAAAATAAATATAAAAAAAAAAAACTATTTTCAACTGTGGGACTCGGAATTCAGGTTGGTCCTCTGGTTAATACATAGTTCATTACTTTTGTTTTGACACAAGCGAGTAGGCAATCAATAAAATGGAAAAAAAGAAGGAAATGCTTCTTTAAGATACCAAACTATGGTTTTCCACATTGATATTAAAAGAAAATAGAATTGTTTGTACAAGGATTGATGACTTTTCGAATATTGACAGTAAAGTTCGTTGATTTTAAATTTTGGATATTTGTACGGTTTTTTTGGCCGAAACTCTATTTTTAAAAATATTTTTCAAACTTTATATTACTGAATACACATTTGCAAATCTTTACCTATATGATTATATATCTCTTTTTTTCAATACAATTTTTTACTCTTTTTTTTTTAAATTTTATTTTTCAATTTTTCAAATGAAATTCATTTCATTTTTATTTTTATATTAGGTAAATTTTTTTACTATAAGAAACAATTACTTTTTCTTTGCTAATCTCTACAAGTAATAATATAAAAAAGTAGCTTTTATCTTGCTCAATTATATGTGAAAAAAATATACGTTGAAACAATATCAGAGAAAGTAAAAATATGCTTTGTGTACTTTTCCCTTTTATGTTTGCATGGATTTTTTTCAATTAATATTATTGATACATCAAGTTTATGATTAAATTTTAACTCAATGTAAAAGAAGATGAAATTATTTAAGTGTATAATTTTTATATTATGGAATCTTATTATTTTTCGCTGATAAATGACTAATACAGGGGTGGCCAACCCAAATGATCTTGCAGACCACTTTAAAAATGCATTATAACTCTGCGGGTCGCATGCAAAATTATATATTCCCATATTAGAATTAGACCCACTATAGACATTTTTGGAGTGAAAAATTGAAACATAATGAGCTGTTATTATTGTCTTTACAATTATTCATACATGTAAACATAGATAATATAATAATAATGATACAAAACGCACATTATAAAGAAAGATATAACACTAAAAATGAAATATAAAAATATATAAATATAAACGAAATAAAAAAAATAAATCATTAAAAAATGTTTATTTTACTAGTGCTTACGATATTTGTTTTATTACTTTAAAATCAAAGCTAATTTTTCTCATAATTTTGATAGTTAAATTTTGAATATATTGATGCACAAATAATATATTTTTTTAATATATTGGTTTTCACTACTTTGGCCAATATAACATAAATATATTTTGTAAAACTGTGATAAATCTCACAGGCCAGAAAAATGTTCAAAGCGGTCCGCGGGTTGGCCACTCCTGGACTAATAATTTGCAAATAAATATTCGTCTGTGATTGATTAAATATTTTCAGATGCAATTCTCCATTAGAATCGCAATGTTCTCTGCCGTGAAAGAATGCTATTCGACATTAATTGGCACATTTAATATGGCTACAATGACAAATTCGATAGCATGCCATGTTTCAGTTCTTAAATTACAGTGTGGTATAGGCATATTTCAGCGTTTTAAATTAATATTTGACATTGTTTACTAGAAATAGTTTAATTAAATTACAAATGAGGATTGATTAGTAGATTTGTTGTAGCTTGACCTGAAGTTTAGACATTAACTTATTGACACCATTAGAACTAAAATGTAAGGAGGAATTTAGAAAGATAACTAGACAAATATATCAACCAAATAATATCTTCGAGGAAATATATTTGATCTGTCATCCAGATAATTAGGAAATGTATATTTTAGTTCATAGCAAGCATTTATCGTCTCAACTTCGACATCGTCGACATAAATTTAGATGCTTGAAATTTTGACAACTAACAAAAAACCCACTTTGGTTTTTAGACATTGTCTGGTTTTGTATGGCTTTAAGGCTTTGATTTAGCAACAATTTTTTTATCGTCTTTGAATAAAATCAGACAAAACTGACGAAAAATCAGAACCGCTCTTAATTTTACTGCAAATATAATGATGTAAATCTGTTATTTTTGGAATTTTCACACGGTATATTTAACTGCCATCAGCCCTTTTGCTTTGTTTTTCTTGCTAACCATCACAAAGGATATTTTAAGATTTTTCTAGCTATATTAAACATCAAATTGATGCTAACATCACAAACACTTTTGCTTTGCTAACATTCATCAACATTTTCGCTTTTGTTTTTGTTGCTAAACATCACAAAGGATATTTTAAGATTTTTCTAGCTATATTGAACATCCAATTGATGCTAACATCCACAAACACTTCTGCTTTTTGTCATCAAACTTTGTTTTGTTTTGCTAACCATCACAAAGGATATTTTAAGCTTTTTTTTTATTAAACATCCAATTGATGCTAACATCCACAAACACTTTTGCTTTGCTAACCAACAGCTTTGTTTTTCTTGATATCACAAAGGATATTTTAAGATTTTTTTCTAGCTATATTAAACATCAAATTGATGCTAACATTATGTAAAAATATAGGGATAGTTGCTTTTGGTTGTGGAATTTTATAAAAAGAATAACTTTGCCTAGAAAATGGAGTTACATATTTTCTAATCATACTTCGAATGGAATATTTTTTTGTTGTTGTTGTTAAGATTGTACCAACCGACTCAATTAATGATGGTTGGACACAGCACAGATTTTATCAGAGATACCAACTAGTACGATTTTCTGTGTGGCCTGTTTTAAACTTGTTACGACCCATGATTACTTACAGAAAATCTGTATTGAATAGTACTGGCTGATACAGATATTTACCCCTTTTGCGATCATAGCCCTACAATTCTTAACTATATCCCTTTTTGTGTTACTGACAATGCCTTTAGTGACTTTTTTTATCTTTCTTTACTGTATTGGGCTGCTCGTAGACTAATGATCAAAAGGGCGGAGACGAGCATAGGATTAAAAAAAAAAAAGTACTATTTTCTGCAATTACCACAGAAAATAGTAAACATTTTGGATTAAAAAAATAAAATAAATAAACAAAAGGTTTTGTATATTTTTAATAATTAAGCAAATAACATTATTATAAATAATGCGAACCAAAAGTTCATAGTTTTTCAAAAAAGAACTATTAGTTTGTTAGATAGTTTACTTGTTTCTTCTCTGCTAAAGGCTGTTATATTCTTATTTATTTAGCACTTAATAGCTTTAGAAGATTCAAAGGTTGAAAACTGCACTTTTAATGCTTTCAAAATCAAATGGACTTTAGAAAAACATTTTTTTTCTTCGAAGATCGGAAATTATAATTTATGCATCCAGAGTATGTGATAAATGAATCATTATGAATAAAAATCAAAATCGAATAAACAGATACTACGTACTCATATGCATGTTTATAGTTTTTTTTTCTTTGAAATATTAGTTTTTTTTTTTTATCTAAAAACTAAATGAGATATTTTCAGCAGCAACAACAACTGAAAAATATTTTAAAAATTTAAATTTTCCTCCATGTCATTCCCCATCTTTTGCAAAGTTTATTTGAGATACCGGACTTGATGGGTTTATCAAGAGCTTATTGTACGTCGTATATTCTTAACCGCAGGAGACTCTCTTTATCTGATATTTTCAAAGATAATTAATTATGAGTTTAACATCGTCCGTCCATGGATAGTTTCATAACTAGTTCTTAATACATTGTGTAAGAGATAAATTTATATTTAACTGAATTAATTTGTGTACATATCGTGTATTAATTTGTGTTTATATGAAGTACCTTATCAGTGATTTTTTTAAACTATTAATTTTTTTGAAATTTCATTTCTTACCAATATAATTTTTAATTGCTATAAATCAAATATTTACATACAATTTTGCCAATTGTCTTACAACAAGAAAAACAATGCGTCATATTTCTGATTAATTTGTATTGGCGTTGCCTTTTAAATGGAAGATTTATTACGTTGTCAGAATAATTATGAAAGCAACCCTTTATAATATATTCATAAATATGTAAAAAGCAAAGCAACCCTTTGTAACTGAAAATGTATAATGCAAAGCGATATTTAATTTGTATATAAATTTGTTCATAAATATGTAAAGCAAAGCAACCCTTTGTACTGAAAGCAACCTTTCGTATATATTCGGGAATACGTTTAAATGAAATACCATAGATAAATAGATTTTTTAAGCTATTAATCATTCTGAAATTCCATTACTTACCAATATAATTTTTAATTGCTATAAATCAAACATATACATTACAATTATTTTTATCAATTGTGTTACAACAAGAAAAGGCAATGCGTCATATTTCTGATTAATTCGTATTGTTAACTTTTAGGTGGAAAATTTCTGTTTTATTTTTTTATTGTACTAACGTTGGCGAAATAATTATGGGAACAACCTTTTATAAAATATTCATAACTATTAAAGCAAAGCAATATTTAATTTGTATATAAATTTGTTCATAAATATGTAAAAGCAAACAACCCTTCGTATATATTCATAAATATGTTTAAATGAAATACTCTATATAAAAGATTTCTTTAAGCTATTAATTTTTTGGAAATTTCATTTCTTACCAATATAATTTTTAATTGCTATAAATCAGATATTTACACTACAATAATTTTTATTAATTGTGTTACAAAAGAAAAAACGCGTCATATTTCAGATTAATTTGTATTATTGTTGACTTTCAGATGGAAAATTTCTATTTTAATTTTATTGCTCTAATTGTTCGAAATAATTATGAAAGAACCCCATTTATAATATATTCATAAATATGTAAAAACAAAGCAACCCTTTGTAACTGCAAATATGTAAAAGCAAAGCAATATTTAATTTGTATATAAATTTGCTCATAAATTTAAAGCAAAAACAACCCTTTTCTTACCCTTCTTATATATTCATAAATATGTTTAAATGAAATATATTAGATAAAAATTTCTTTAAGCTATTAATTTTTTTGGAAATTTCATTTCTTACCAATATAGTTTTTAACAATAATTATTTTTATTAATTGTGTTACAAAAAGAAAAAAAAACGCGTCATATTTCAGATTAATTTGTATTGTTGTTGACTTTCAGATGGAAAATTTCTATTTTAATTTCATTAATGTGTTGACGAAATAACTATGAAAGCAATCCTTTATAATAATAGATTTTATAAAGGGAAAAGCAAGAAAATTTAAATTATATTGAAAATTTATATTTTATGTTTTTAATGAAAAAATAAATGTCACATATTTTGAGTTATTTTCATATAAAATTAAGACTTATTACATCTAGATTAGATTTCTAAATAATAAACATGCATTTGACATTGTAGTAAATGAAAAAAAATTAATAGTTTAAAAACACTAAAAAACACGCTTTTAGGGTTAATCAAACTAAAATGTAAAAAATAATCGTTAACATAAGAATAAAATGACTGACGAGAAAATGAATGCCACTGTTCTAAAAGCGTGAGGTGCTTTGTATGAAATTTTTTAACTAACTCTGCATTTCGGAATGAAATTAGTGAAAAATTATAATGATGGATATCGAGCACCGACGCTTTTAGAACAGTGACATTCATTTTCTCGTCAGTCATTTTATTCTTATTTTTTACATTTTAGTTTGATTAACCCTAAAAAATTTTTTAGTGTTTTTAAACTATTAATTTATTTTTTACTTTTAGTTTGATCTCTAAAAGCATGTTTTTAGTGTTTTTAAACTAAAATATTTAAATGAGATCCCGGTACGGAGGACTGTTCTTAATTTAATTGTGAGTAAAACAAAGGCTAAATGCGAATATGTCAAGAAAGCCAGGATTTGAACAGGGAATCTCCTAGTCAGGCGCGTTATCCGTTGTGCCGCTGTCCCACGTAGGTTTGAATGTCTGAAAGATGCCTGTAAATGTTTCTTTGCAGCTTAAATAGTGTGTATGAGGAGAAACAGATCTCCAGGGAAAAATGATCGCCGATCAAGATGACTTTTCAAAGGCTGTATGTTTTAATCACTAATCCTGGCGATCCTAATCACGATGAGATAATAAACTTATCAAAATACTTTAGTGTTGTCGGTCCTTGTTAAGTCTACAACGTTTAAATTAAATCGGATCGCTTAAAGTATGGCAAAATCGAACCCAAAGAGTCAGTTACATACATACATACATACATACATACATACATACATACATACATACATACATACAAACAACAGGTGAAGCTAATAAAAAGCGTGTTAAAAAAAAATCGCCATTGACCCAAAAGTAATTTTACTTTCATCATCACATTTTGCATATACTCGGATATTGCATTCCTCGTAAAAATGTCTTACTTCAAAATCAGAGAAATATATTTTATACTAGAAGTTCCATCTTTCTTTTATGTAAAAAAAAAAATTTTTTTTTTTTTTTTAAAAAAAAAAAAAATGAATTCATATTTGTTGAAATTCTGGCGAAGAAATGATTTCCGAAAAGCTTTTTCAAGCATAATGGACAATCACAGATCTTAATCAATTTCATTATTAAGTCACAGGTCTCAATCAAAAATAATTTTGAAACATTTTAAGAATTTATGTATGTATGGAGAATTTTAAAAAAGTAAAAATGTAGGTCCACGTTAAACCATAGCCATTTGTCTACTGGAAGATTTCGAAACTGGAAATGCTTTCTTTTTACGGGGTAGGGTTGTCAGCCCTACGCCATACAGACAGTCATATTAGACCGGGGCCTACGGTTTAAAGTAGATTCCGAACCACTGCAAACATCTATGACACCGCCGAGCCTTGAGTCCGAAGTACGAGCGCCACTCGGCCTATAAGAAAACAACACATTTTCTTTTGTTAATTGCAGTTTTATATCCAGTTTCAATGAAAACCACAAATATAAACTGTGGAAAAATGATTGTTTTCGTCTCTCTAAGGCGTATGGCAAAATTGCATAATTAATTATTTCTATTTCATCAGCAGTTTTGATAAGTACTAAGCGTTATGCTTGAAATAAGCATAATGCAAAACTTCAAAATAAAAAATAAAGAAGAAATCGAGAGTAGACTTAGATGTTTTATGTTAATTTGATCGTGATTTGATTTGATTTTTATGGAAAATCTTATTTATCTTTGGTCTTATTTATTTTTATGGTTTGAATTGATTAAGATCTTATTATCTTAAATTTTTTTTTATCATATTTGTTAACAATAATATTGTTAACAAATATGATAATTCTTGTATTCACGTGCACTTCACGTATCATTTTGATCTATTTGTTATTGTTGGCTGAATAAATTTTCTATGTAAATAGTTTATTAAATATAAATATAATAAATATGTATTTTAACTACGTGTAATCTATATTGTTTGCCCTTTTGAAAATTTGTAATGAAATTGTAATTGTCATGAATAATCGGGAATTTGTCAGTATCACGTATCGGCTTAGAACTTGTGCAATTGTTTTTGATACATTTGTAAAATACTTGCTCAGATGTTTTTATATTATTCCGCAGCATAATAATAGATTTCTGATGATTACATAAAGGAGGAATTTACTTTTTATCATCTTCAATACACATCTATAAAATCTTTTTCTTTTTTTTTAGTCAGGATTTTTTTGTATAGACATGCAATTTATATGAATATTTATGCAATTTCGAATAATTTTTAGTATTGGTATTAACTTTTATAAAAGTAGAAGTTTAATTTTTAAATTGAATAGTGCATATGTTCTCAATTTTCTTGCTTAACAATATTTTTAAAATTCCATTATTTTTAACGATGCTGTTTTCCGTTAAATGTTTTTTTAAACTAACGGCACACATAATACTAATGAAAGACACATAACATCCATTATTTTGACAGGACGTTAAATATTTTTAAAACGTAATTTTATTATGAATAATTATTGTAAAAAAAAAAACCTGTAGTCATATTACTTTTCATTGTGTACATCACAATTTGAATATAATTAAATGATTATCTTTATAATTTTATATAACATACATATTTTCCAATCCTAAATTTATGTATGGGATCATCCTTCTAGTTTAAAATCATAAACAATACATAAATTAACCATATCATAAAAGGAAACTTCAAAATCATTGAGTATAATTCACCTTCATGAAAATATAATGAATTTTGTGTGTCAGTCACTTACAGTAAACTACAAACAGTACTGTTGATATTAGGCACTTAAATCTAGTTATTTAGGATAGTTTTATTTATACACACATTATTTATACAATCTCAATGGTTATATATATAATATAATCAGCATGCCTCTGTTTATTATAGAATCTGAATAATGTTATTGAAGCAAAAATGATTAATTTTGTTTTAATAAAATGTTTGGAAAAACGTATTTTTCCAATCCCAGATTTACTTACTACTGAAAATCTTTACTCCACATCAATTTAAACGACGAATGCATCAGCCATTTTAGAAGGTTATCAAGTGGAACTACGATGGATATATTTCTTTCTTCACCAACGTGGATATGTAGTTAATTTTCTGGCAGTCATTTACTAATATAATAATAATAAATAATTTTATTTATACATTCTCAATCGGTTATATATATAATCAGCATGCTTCTTTTTCATTATTCATGCATAAAATTCGAATAATGTTATTTTAAATAAAAATGATTAATTTTTGTTTTTAGTAAAATGTATGAAAAGAAGGTATTTTTCCAAACCTCAGATTTATTGACTACTGAGAAATCTCTACTCCACATGGATTTAAGCGGCGAATTAATCGGTGGTTTTTAGGAAGGTTATCTATCAAGTGGCACTACGATGGATGTATTTCTTCACCACCATGGACATCTAGTTAATTTTCCGGAGTCACGTATTAATATTATAAGGATAAATACTTTTATTTATACATTCTCAATTGGTTATATATGCATATATAATCAGCATGCTTCTTTTCGTTAATAATGTTATTATTTAAACAAAAATGATTAATTTGGTTTTTTAAAATGTTTGAAAAGAATTTAGTTTTCCAAACCTCAGATTTATTTACTACTGAGAAATCTTTACTCCACATGAATTTAAACGACGAATTAATCAGCCCTTTTAGGAAGGTTATCAAGTGGCACTACGATGGATGTATTTCTTCACCACAGTCGACATCTAGTTAATTTTCCGGTAGTCACTTACTATTTATATTAATAACACACGTATAATAATAATAATAATAAATAATTTTCTTTATGTACGTTTTATTTATACATTCTTAATATATATAATCAACATGTTTCTGTTTTCATTATTCATGTATAAGATTAGAATAATGTTATCTAAACAAAAACAATTAATTTTGTTTTTGTAAAATGCATGAACCTATTTTTCCATACCCCAGATATATTTACTTCTGAGAAATCTTTACTCCACATGAATTTAAACGACGAATTAATCAGCCCTTTTAGGAAAGGTTATCAAGTGGCACTACGATGGATGTATTTCTTCACCGTGGACATCTAGTTAATTTTCTGGGAGTCACTTACTAAATCTACGAAAGGCAGCTCATGTAAAACCCTTTGCCGAGTTGGCTTTCTCGACAAATTGACTTTTTTCTTCGTCTCGGCGAGACTTATTAGGCAGTCCTGTCGTCGCTTTTAAGAAATCTATCTTTTCTGTCTCCCGCTGGTTTTATTTTTATTTTTTATTTATTTATTTTTTTTATCCCATCCTGCCACCATCCTTCAATGTTGGATCTTGAACCCTTTTCTCTCTCTGGGCTGGGACGATGGGAAACCGGAAACTACAAATAGATCCCCGGCCCCTTGCCCTGTCCCTCTCGTCATTTCAACCCTTTTCGCCGAGTGGAGTCCCCCCAAAATGCAACGACCTCACCAGGTTCAACGGACGATGCGACTTCTGGCAGAGAGGAAGGGTGAACGCCACAGGACGTTGGTGAAGGATTGCTTCTGACTTGCGGAGGGGGAAGTTTGGATGCGCATGTTAAAAAAATAGACCTTTAGCAATTGATGAATGGTCAGCCATTCTATTGAAAACAAAGGAAATTGATTTCCAATCAATGTGCTGTTATATGTACCTCAAGTTATATATTAGTTAAATAATGAGTCAATGGTGACTGAGATTTGTGATCCTCATCTATCTTAGATGAAATAGTCTTTCCGGTAGCTATTTTACTATTTCTTTTACCGTTGGGCACTTTAGCAATTGAGGTGTGCTTTTTCAACTTAGAATGAATTAATGCTGCAAATATTTTGTTAAAAGTATTTATTAAATTTAAAAAATAACGTAGATTTTTTTCTCCTTTTTGCACCCTTTTTACACAGATTTTATTTCCTTTTTATATATTCGTTGATTTTTTTTCAATCGGGAAATTTTAAAAAAAAAATCTTTTAACACATTGTATTATTAATTAATGTATCCAAATTAGCATAATACAATCACAGTGTCTTGAATATGTATTCGCAAAGTAAAAAAATCAAATGTTCTAATTTATCTTTGATGAAATTGTATATCTTTCAAAGGAAGATGTATACTCTATATATTTATATACATCCATAACTTATATATAAAACATCCCTCTACAATACAATTATGGATAAACAAAATTTTATTGAGAATCATGTTTTATTAAAAACTATGAAATTGATTTGTTTTTTTGATCATTGAGTTGATAATATATTTTAAATTTGGTTTTTATTCAGAAGAAGTTCAGTAATTATACTGTTGAAAAAGTCAGTTTTAAATTTAATCGGTGCTGATTAATTTATGAATTCTGATTGCAGTTTTTAAACAAAATTTTATTGAGAACTAACTATGCTTCATTAATAACAATGATATTGATTTAAAGATAATTAGATTTGATTTTTATTCAGACGAAGTTCATGAATTGTGTTGTTGGAAAAGTCATTTTTAAATTGCTTTTTTTACTAATTAATTTATGGATTCTGATTGTAGTTTTTAAAGAAAATTTTATCGAGAACCATGTTTCATTAAACACTATGAAATTGATTTGTTTTTGATGATTGAGCTAGTGATACGTTTTAAATTTGGTTTTTATTCAGACGATGTTCATGAATTATTTTGCTGAAAAAGTCAGTTTTTAAATTTAGTCGGTGCTAATTAATTTATGAATTCTGATTGCAGTTTTTAAACAAAATTTTATTCAGAACTATATTTCATTAACTACAATGATATTGATTTGTTTTTGATGATTGAGATAATTAGATTTGATTTTTATTCAGACGAAGTTCATGTATTGTGCTGTTGAAAAGTTAAATTAGCTTGGTGGTAATTGATTTATGAATTCTGTTTGCAGTTTTTAAATAAAATTTTTATTGAGAACCATGTTTCGTTAAAAACTATGAAATTAATTTTTATTTTATGGTTGGTGTAATGATACATTTTAAATTTTATTTTTATTCAGACGGAGTTCATGAATTGTGCTGTTGAAAAAAGTTAAATTCGCTTGGTGCTAATTGATTTACGAATTCTGTTTGCAGTTTTTAAACAAAATTTTATTGAGGACCATGTTTCGCTAAAAACTTTGAAATTGATTTGTTTTTTGATAATTGAGCTAACAATACATTTTAAATTTTGGTTTTTATTCCGATGAAGTTCATTAATTATACTGTTGAAAAGTCAATTTTAAATTCGCTTAATTGACGCAATTAATTAATTTATTCGCTTAATCGGCAATTAATTAATTGATTTACAATTCTGATTGCAGTTTTTAAACAAAATTTTATTGAGAACCATGTTTCGTTAAAAACTTTGAAATTGATTTGTTTTTGATAATTGAGCTAACAATACATTTTAAATTTGGTTTTTATTCCGATAAAGTGCATTAATTATACTGTTGAAAAAGTCAATTTTAAATTCGCTTGGTGCTAATTGATTTACGAACTATTGCAGTTTTTAAATAAAATTTTATTGACAATCACGTTTCATTAAAAACTGTGAAATTGATTTGTTTTTTGGTGATTGAGATAATAATACATTTTAAATTTGGTTTTTATTCAGACGAAGTACATGACTTATGTTGTTGGAAAAGTTAATTTTAAATTTCCTTGATTCTAATTGATTTATGAATTCTGATTGCAGTTTTTAAAACTGACGAAATATACACTTAATAATTTTGATAAAGTTTATATTCACTCAAAAAAATAATTACATTTTTAAAGAACAAAATAAGATAAACTCTTATATTTAAGACAATAATTACTAATGAAGAGAAGTAAATAAATATAGCTAATTAGTGTTTTCTTTATTCATAATGCTATTTCGATTTTTGAATATTTTTTAATGTTGATTATTGTTCCTAGAAATATATCTATTTAAAAAAATACCTTTATGTAAAATAAAATATTTAATATACATTTAAATAATTAATTTTAAAATAAATGCATATAAAGGTCTTTTTTTTTTTTTCACATTGGGTTGCTTTGGAGCTTCAATACTTGGCTTATTCTGACTGAAGTAATATCAAAAGATATGCTGGGTTTCTATCTTGTTTTTGGATTTATACATTTTAATTAGTACATTTATTTTTATCTGAATGAATAATGTGGTTTCATTAAAAATGGTGAAATTGGATAGTTCTTGTTTTTATGTTTGAGGGCAAATAATAAAGGAAAAAAACATTTAAGCATTAAATTGCAAGAAATGAATGTACAGTTAGTTTAAACTTGGAATTTTATAATATATTTATATTGAAATTTAAAATTTATATCCTGATCTTCATATTATTTGCTTTATGCGTTTTAATTATTACGTTATTTTCCATCTATGTCTGCAATAGGAACCATATTTAATTCAAAATTGAGAAATTGAACTGGTTTTTAAGCGAATAATAAATTATAGATTTAATATTTCGACAAAGTGTAAGAATTAAGCAATTTTAACCGAACCGGCAGTTTAATATATAATAATAATTATTAATAAATAAGAAACCGGATTGCAAATAGACTAAAATGGATGGATAAAATTATGCTTTGAAATCTATTTAAAAATTAAATCTTGACATTGATTTCTTTTTTATCTTATTATTTCCTTTATGCGTTTTAAATATTATAATTATTTTCATCAGAATCATTATCAGAAGACTGATGTTGCATTAAAACTGAGAAATCAACTTTTAATGATTAGTGAGCGAAAATAAACTTTTGATTTATTATACGGTTAAAGTATATGAATTATCAAGTTTTAAATTCAACTAAAAATAATTGATATCGCAAAGTTAGATTAATTTATTTCGTCTGTATTGACTAAAATTGAGCTAGACAGCAATTTGACTAAAAGATGGGAAAATGAATTTTTAAATCTATTTGAAATAAAATCAAAATTATTATGTCTTATTTTTTCCCGCTTTATTGTCTGCTCTATGCGTTTCAATTATTTTATTCATTTTCGTTGAGGTTAATAATCTAGAATATGATAGAAATTGAAAATGACTTTAAAATGAAAAATTTGTTGTTCATAAATTTTTTATTTGCTATCCAAATGATGTGTATATTAGATACTCAATTTTAATAAGCAATTTTAAATTAAATTGAATATAATCATTAAGTTGGATTGCAGTTAGAATAAAATTGCCAGCCAAAAAATTAAATTTCGAAATCTATTTAAAAAATTAAATTATAAATAGGATTTATTCATTTTAATAATTAGATTTTCTTCCATTGGAATTTAGTAGAGAATATTTAAATAACTATTTTTTTTTTTAGTTTTTAATAATTATTCATTTTAATGATTTCATTTATATAGCAGAAATTTTGTTTTATTGTTTTTAATGGTTAGTGAGGCTTTATTAATAATGAAGTAAAATTTAGATTTACGCAGTAGTAAATTTTAGATTTAAGTCTTTCTATGATTATTATGAATTATTAAATTATTATTATCTATTATCTAATTATTATTGTCAATAAATTATTATTTATTATCTATATTATTATTAACACTAAAGGAAAAGTCTGGCAGACAATCGGGGATGGCTGGAAAAAAAATTGAGTGGAAAAACTCGCAAAGAGGCTATTTGCTAATTTTAGTTTAAGGAATGTACATGACTGCCTAGGTGAACATCTGACCAAAATTGGAAATGTGAACTCTGATATATGTTTTTATGCAAAACAGATAAAATGAACAAGGTCCATCTACTTGTTTGCTCGGAACTGGACTCTAACTTACAACAGAATGGTGATTTGTGTATTCTTTACTGAAGGGCCTGAGAAAGCATGTCCTGATCACACGGACTTTTATTATGGTGCTTTTAGCTTTTTAAGTTGTTATCCATAGAACATTCAACTTGTTTTTAAGACCTTTTGGTCATTTTTTGGTAAGAATGTCGGCTCTTTTCCTTTGCAATTTTTATTTGTTTATATATTATTTTGTTTCTGTGGTAAGTGACCAAATTAGTATGGTGCGAGATACATTAAAGCCATAGGTAACAACAACAGATAATTTTTAGGTTTATGTGAATTTAAATAGTAAATTTTAGATTTACTATTCAAATAAAGCTTACTTATACAGTTAAACAGACATTTTCAGTTAAGATGAATTAGTTACATGATGGTGGATTGCTGTAAAATTATTGAGAAATGTTTGAGTGGTTTTTTACATTAAAATTTGTCACAGCTTTTAACTTTTTGTACATAAAATGAAACAAAGTAAAACCTCTTATACTGCTATCAATACATTGTTTAAAATAATTAGGAGTCACTTTCCTTGATGAATTTTGATTTATCGTTAAACTCGCAGTTGTTAAAACAATAAAAGTACCGTGCATCATTGCAGATAGCTGGAGCTTTAACGAATTGATGACTACTTCCTGTAGTATCTGTGAATTAATGAATCTGTAATTAATGTATTAAGGAATTAATGTATCTGTGAATGAATGAAGTAGTACATGTGAATAAAAAATTATTATCTAAAAATCGTTAAAAAAACCCCTACTTTTCAGATAGTATTTTTATATTTATATCTTAAGAAAAAACCTTGTTTCCAGTAATATCCAGGCGGTGGCATGGATGTGTGTTGGTGGTTCGGGATCCACTTTAAACTGTAGGTCTCGGTCTGTTTAGCCCTTGTGTGCACAAGATGACCGTAGAATGGCAAAGCAAACCAAACTAAATAATTTCTAGAACCCCTCCAAATTGTGATGGCACAATTTGTGTAAAATGTAGTAGTTCTCCCTTCTTGGTGCTAACTGAGAAACTCTGAATTTACTATACATCTATCGTTCTAGTGATGAATGACTACGGATCAAAGGATCCGACATTTGAAAAACACTAGTTAAAAATTAAAAGCGAATTGTATGTTATTGTAAATTAAATGTCTGTATTTATTTATTCATATATGTATGCATTAATTTTTAAAAATGCCGAATACACATATATTAATATTCATCACCATCATCAGAAAGAAAAGTAATAATTTAATTTTTATTCAGTTTTGAACTTTTTTCTTTCGTTTTATGTATGACAAATGTTAAATTTACTGTTTGATTTGGGTTGGTTTGTCGCTCTACGGTCATCTTGTGCATATTTAGGCTAAACAGACCGGGACCTACAGTTTAACGTGGATTCCGAACCACCAACAAACATCCATGCCACCGCCTGGATATTACTGTTTGAGAATGAGATTAACGAGAAACCCAGAACAATCATTGATTTCCGTAGTTTTTATTATTCTAGACAGATAAATAAATTTTATCTGTCTTGAAATGGAGGATTAATATATACTAACAATTTTACATCTTTATAATGAATACGAATGAATTTTAAAATAATATAAAATCAATGGATTTTTTTTTCCCTGAACATTTTCTCGGTTGTATGATTTTCCATTTCATTCAAACAGATTATCAAAACTAACACATCTAAACAGATCACTGTTCACTCATGCCTGATTGAAGTGGTACTCGCTCGAGTGAATTTGAAATATTTACAAATCTTCTGTGAGTAAGTAAATCGTAAATTTCTTTTTTTTTTTTTTTTTTTTCATTGGCTGAAGCTTTTCCATCAGTCGAATTGTACAATATTATTAGCATTTATTTGTTTCTTTTTTTCATTGGCTGTTCCAAGGTTTCGGGTTTTCCATTAGTCTTTAAAAGAGTCCCGGTCTACAATGACAATAATCTTATTAACATTTGAGTAACGTTGTTGTCCAAGACGTATTTTTGTGTAGAACAAAAAAAAAATGTATGCTATCATTTTTATAAGCTTTTTTTTTTTCATTTTTTCATAAAGTTGCAGAACCCTTTAATAAATAATATGCTCTTATAAATAAGTCTAAAACTTATTAAAGAGTCTAAAATTATAATGTTTCTTATTTATGACCATGCATATATATAAAAGGGGCTGGATGATTGAGTGGCTAGCGCTCTGATACTCGGTGCCACAGGTTTTCGAGTCCCGGCGGTGCCATGGATGTTTGTAGTGGTTCGAATCCACTTTAAATTGTAGGTTCCGATTTCATATGACTATAGAGCTAACAACCCTACCTGTTTAAAAAGACAACATCTCCTATCTTGAAATCTACTAGTGGGCAGACGGTCTTGGCCCACCAAGGGCTGTTTTGCTAACAAAGAAGAAGAAAATATATATAAGACATTATATAATTGTGTTGTTATTAATCCCCTGGTGCAGGAAAGCCTACATCAGGTACTAAGGACCTCGTCGCAAGCGATCTAATGGTGATATGCGCCCATGGCTAGGGGTGATATGCAGCTTCACTTTTAGCTAGGAACCACTAAAGCTGAAGACTGACTAAACCTCAAAACAGTGCTCTACTCATACTAGAGACCTACAATTTAAAGTGGATTCGAGCCACTACAAACATCCATGACATCGCCGGGACCCGAACACGTGTGGTACCGAGCGCTACAATTATATAAGGGCCATATATATTTTACTGGATAGGGTTGTCAGCCCTACGCCTAACAGCCATATTCGATCGGGACCTACGATTTAAAGGGGATTCCGAATCACTACAAACATCCATGGTACCTATGGGACTCAAACCCGTAACCTGTGGCACTAAGCGCTAGGTACTCGGCCACAAGGCCCCTAATGTATAGTTATTAGTGAATTATAAAAACTTAAAATATGTTAGGACCTTTTCACATATCCTCATCTGGTTCTCAGTATAATATTAAAATGTCCCGTCATGTACCATCGAAAATTGTTATAGATATGACCTTTATATAAATAGTTATGCATATTTAGCATTTTATATAATGAACATTTGATATTTGACGATATTGCAACTTATCTCATTAAAATGTTTAATGTACAGTTATTAGTGAATATAAAACTTAAAATACGTTAGGACCTTTTCACATATCCTCATCTGGTTCTCAGTATAATATTAAAATGACTCGTCAAGTACCATCGAAATTTGTTATAGATATAAACAGTTATGCATTTTTTAACATTTTATATAACAATCATTTGATGGATGACGATTTTGCATCGCATCCATTTTTGTCACTAGTGTCCAATCTATCTACATACAATGTATTTTATTTTATTTCGCGTATGCTCCATCAAATCCAATGACAAATAATTTCTTCAACCCATCAATTGTTACAAAAGAACCAGATATCTAAGGTTTGTCGCTTTCTTATACAATTTGATACTCTTTTCGTATGTCTCGAGTCAGCAGATTGAATTCATAATTCGAACACTGAACGGATCGACTGTGACTCGAATTCTCGATCGACCAAGTTCGATATCTAATCAGACGCAAACCGGCGTCATTCTCTGATATCCCCGTCATTCTTTCTGTCAAATTTTTGCGACATCTCTTCCTTGACGAGTCGTTTCTTCTATCGATGCAGATCGGAATATCATCGATTAAGTGTCATTATCTTAAGCCGACGTGTACACTTTTGTATGCATTTGATTTTTATCTGTGTTTTGTTCTTGTTTTTTATGTCTTGCTTCTTTTCTTTTTTTTTTTTGTACCCCATTGGCTTGAGTGTGTGTGGTTTTTTTTGTTTCTTTTCTCCTATTGCATTAGCCAAGAGGAAAACTCCTTTGAGTATGACCTGGTGATATTCGAAGCGTGCTCTTGCATATAAAGCTGAATATTTATGATGTTTGCCTAGATGGTTTGGCGAGCATTCGTGCGGTGCCTTGTGACTGACTCAGATTGTTGAAGACGGACGGGTCAAATCGACGATTCCTTTGTGCTGTTTTTATCGTCTGCACTGGCTTAAACTGGCAGTGACCGCTTTCATTCACACGTTTGAATTATGTGGTGCAGTAATTTCGTTATCAAACAATGTGATGTTATTGTTGTTAATGAATTTTTATAGTTTTTATTTGAGCTAGTATATTTTATTTATTTATATTAAATTAATTTAAATCTCAAAAAAAAAGAAAAATGAATAAATCCGAAACGTTTTAAAGAAATAAATCGTTTTGTACATGATCTAGTATATAAAACTATAAAACTTTCATGCACTGACTACATTATTTATACTCGCTAATGAAACATTGTTTTAAAGAATGAAGCATTTTTTTTTTTTTGATAAAATAGTTGTACATTGTTTTTTACTCACTGATAAAATATTGTTTAAAAGAATGAAACATTTCTTTCACTTGATTCAATAGCTGTACATTATTTTAATCAAGTATAATTCTTTCTAATAAAATATTGTTTGAATCAAGTATTTCTTTCATTTGATCCAATAGTTATACATTATTCTTACTCACTAATAAAATATTGTTTAAAAAATGAAACATTTTTCACTTGATCCAATAGTTGTACATTATTTTAATCATAGTACTACTAATAATCTCACTAATAAAATATTGTTTAAAAGAAAAAAACATTTCTTTCACTTGATCCAATAGTTGTACATTACTTTTACTCATTAATAAAATATTGTTTAAAAGAATGAAGCATTTCTTTCACTTGATCCAATAGTTGTACATTACTTTTACTCACTAATAAAATATTGTTTAAAACATTTCTTTCAATTGATTCTATAGTTGTACATTATTTTTTACTCGCTAACAGAATATTGTTTAAAAAAAAGGAAACATTTCATTCATTTGATCCAATAGTTATACATTATTTTTTACTCACTAATAAAACATTGTTTAAAAAAGAAGGAAACATTTCTTTCATTTGATCCAATAGTTGTACATTACTTTTACTCATTAATAAAATATTGAAACATTTCTTTCATTTGATCCAATAGTTGTACATTACTTTTCTTTCACTAATAAAAATATTATTTGAAACATTTTTTAATTCTATAGTTGTACTATTATTTTTACTAATAAAAATATTGTTTAAAAAAAGAAAACATTTCTTTCACTTGATCCAATAGTTGTACATTATTTTTTACTCACTAATAAAAACATTGTTTAAAAGAAGGAAATATTTCTTTCATTTTGATCCAATAGTTGTACATTATTTTCAATCATTAATAAAATATTGAAACATTTCTTTCATTTGATTCTATAGTTCTACATTAATAAAATATTGTTTAAAAGAATGAAGCATTTCATTTGATCCAATAGTTGTACATTACTTTTACTCATTAATAAAATATTATTTGAAACATTTCTTTCAATTGATTCTATAGTTGTACATTATTTTTACTCGCTAACAGAATATTTTTAAAAAAAGGAAAATTTCTTTTCATTTGATCCAATAGTTATACATTACACTAATAAACATTGTTTTTAAGAAGGAAACATTTCTTTCATTTGAATAAACATTATTTTTACTCATTAATAAAATTATTGAAAACATTTCTTTCATTTGATCCAATAGTTGTACATTACTTTTACTCACTAATAAAATATTGTTTAAAACATTTCTTTCAATTGATTCTATGAGTTGTACATTTTTCTTTCTAACAGAATATTGTTTAAAAAAAAAACATTTCATTTGATCCAATAGTTGTACATTATTTACTCACTAATAAAAATATTATTTGAAACTTTCTTTCAATTGATTCTATAGTTGTACATTACTAATAAAGAATATTGTTTAAAAAAAAAACATTTCTTTCATTTGATCCAATAGTTATACATTATTTTTTTACTCATTAATAAAACATTGTTTAAAAGAAGGAAACATTTCTTTCATTTGATCCAATAGTTGTACATTATTTTAATTAATAAAACATTGTTTAAAAATAGGAAACATTTCTTTAATACATTATTTTTACTCACTAATAAAACATTGTTTAAAAGAAGGAAACATTTCTTTCATTTGATCCAATAGTTGTACATTATTTTTACTCATTAATAAAACATTGTTTAAAAGAAGGAAACATTTCTTTCATTTGATCCAATAGTTGTACATTACTTTTAATAATAAAAAAATTTGAAGCATTTTTTTCATTTGATTCAATAGTTGTACATTATTTTTTACTCACTAACAAAATATTGTTTAAAAAAAAGGAAACATTTCTTTCATTTGATCCAATAGTTATACATTATTTTTTCTCATTAATAAAATATTGTTTTAAAAGAATGAGACATTTATTTCATTTGATCCAATAGTTGTACATTATTTTTACTTATTAATAAAATATTGAAACATTTCTTTCAGTTGATTCAATGAATGAATATTTTTTACTCATTAACAGAATATTGTTTAAAGAATGAAGCATTTCTTTCATTTGATCCAATAGTTGAACTTTGGGTAGAAATGTTTATTTCCAAAGTGATGCCTCTATATGTAAGAAAGTCCCTTGATTTTTTTCTAATATTAGTTACACTAAGAGTGGATTTGATAGGCATAAAAATATGTTTTAATTTCAGCTATCTAATCAAAATCTCTAGCAGTTTTTTTTTTTTTTTTCGTTGTAAAATAAATTCTTTCATTGTTTTCTTTTCATTGTAAAATAAGTTTTTCTTCCGAAAAATATTAGCTGTATAACATGAAACTTCTGTCACATGAATTAAGTAATTAATAAAAATTAATATTATTATTAATATTTTTAATATTTTCCCTAATGAAATGTTGTTATAACAATTAAATAGCATCATAAGTACTTCAAATATTTTTTTTTTTTTTTTTTTTTGTATTTCTTTATTCATCGCAAAGGGGTCTATGTTTTTTATCTTTTGCATTAATTAAAGTAAATTTTCATTTTGCTTGGCCATGCATATTTTTTAAACCTATGGATCGTTTAAATTTATCGTTTTCGTAGGTTATCACAGAATACATTATTTGTTACTTACTGAAAAATTAACAATGATTAGTAATAAATTAATATTTAAATAAAATTCATACAAGTAGAAATGGAGATGTTTCATTAGTTAAGCTCTGTTAAATATTATAGTAATGTACAAAAAACACCTCATGCTAAGCATAAAAAAAATACTTTTTTTTTTTTTCCACATTTTAAATAAGATAAATGATAAATTTATTCATTATTATTGATATAATTTGTATTTTAATTTAAATTTTATTTTTGAAATATATTTTTATTTAAAATTAATTTTTTTAATTGTATTTGCATTTATTTTAAAATTTTTAACTTTTTGCAATTTTTTTCTAAATTTTTTAAACGTGTAGTTAAAATATTGATTTATTATAAATTTTATTGGAAGTATTTCTTCATAAATTAAGATCGTGTTTGCAATTTTTTAAATAATTAAAACCTTCATTTTTTTTTTTTTTTTCATATCGTAGACGAAAAGTTAAATTTATTTATTTTGTTTTTAAAATTTATTCTTAAAACTATTCACAAACATAATTCTTTAAACAGAAGTAAAGATTAAAAGAATAATTTAATTAGTAAAGCTTTTTGATTAGAAAAACTGATTTTAATTAAAAGAGAATTAACAATAATTGATGTTTGTTTTCTCTCTCAAATGCTTGCATTTTCAAACTTATAATATGCGTGGGGCATGAATGATTCTAGAAAATACAGAACTGCAAAGAAAATAAAAAGGAAAATTTATTAAATAAAATAAAAATTTTCATACATCGTTCATTCTACATCTGCATTCTCCAAATTATTTTCTGGAAGGGCAGAGAATTTCTATCGAACTGTTTTTTTAAGTATCGTCTCAGAACCTGCAAGAAAAAAAGGAAAATGCATTAATTAATAATTGCAACAACAATTTTAAAGTTAAAAACGAATTTTTTTTTTTAATATCATTTTATATTAAAAAATTTTTTTATACAGATAAAAAACGAAATTAGTTATTTGCGTTTTTAAAAACCGTATTACAATTTTTAGATGTATGAATTTTGCCAAGAATAGAGATGCACAGTGTTCTGAGATCCTCGGACTTCATGTATTGCTACTACCACACCACATTAATGTGCCTAGAGCTGAGATGCCCCTATACAGTTTGGGAATGATGTGGGTGGAATTGACTGGACACACGATGGAGGCCGGAAATATTTCTCAAAATTCACTTTTTGGTGGTACAGCTGAATAATGTGGAAAATGTTTGCAAAAACAGTAGAAAATATGACTTTTGTTCTCACACTGTTCATTCGAAACAAAAATGAAACTTCAGTTATCATATAAATAAATATATATAAAAGTGGTTAGTCTAATGGCCAATAATATATCGATTTTATAATTTTCATGCCTAAATTGGTTTGTTCTTCTAAACTCCTGGCTTTATTGAATACTCTTCCTTTTTACTGCGTTCATTGTTTACATACACTAATTCACCCTACATCATTCCCAGACTGTGGGGGCATTTCAGCTCCAAGAACAGTGATGTGATGTATGTTGTATGTAGTGGCAGTAGCAATAACCACATCTACTTTCTTATGCGTAATTTTAAAAGGAGACTATTTTGTTTGTTGGTATTGTTAACTATTAACGAAGGATTAGGATTCGTCAAGAGTTAATGTTTTTGATTGTCAACAGAAGTAAGAATGAAACAAGCAATATAAAAAAAATTTAAGTTAATTCCTACTTTTTTTCACATATTGCACAAAGATATATAGTGAACTAACTATATTGCAGAAAAGTCTTTTACAAATAAAGTTGAAATTTTGTTCTTACATCTGACGCCATCTATTATTAGATACATGCAACTTAAATCTAAAAGAAACTAAAATTAATT
Organism: Caerostris extrusa; assembly: GCA_021605095.1. Taxonomy (NCBI): domain Eukaryota; kingdom Metazoa; phylum Arthropoda; class Arachnida; order Araneae; family Araneidae; genus Caerostris; species Caerostris extrusa. The sequence goes on from BPLR01009222.1 coordinate 125,241, forward strand.
AATTAAATTAAATTAATGAATTAATATTTGAAAAAAAACTGTATTAACATCCAGTGCCATCCACTACAAGTTCCAAAAATGTATTTGAACTTGAAGTGGATGAATAAAAAGTATTTTTATTAACGACTGAAAATTTGAACATGATATATATAGGGAGAGTGTGAACTAATAGAAGGAATTGAAAAGAAGATATCGTAGGCAGATGCACTGCATCCATGTTAGCGCGTTTTTTTATAAAGTTACTTCTTAATTTACAGTAAATTAAGACACTTTACTAAATACAAATTTTAAATATTACTTACATAACAAGTTAGAATCGAAAAAAAATGTAAAATTCTCAGGAAAAATCTGAGAATCTTTAAAAAAAAACTCATAATTTAAAACTTTTATAGAAACTGTAGATGAAGATGATGATGAGGCCTGCTTAATAGAAAGATTTCATAAATTACTTCATTAAAAAAAAATTATTCATAATTTAAAACTTTTATAGAAACTGTAGATGAAGATGACGATACGAGGCCTGCTTAGAAAGATTTCATAACGTTGTCAAGCAATTTGATTTTTATTTATCTACTCTTGCAAAATCTCAGCTTGTTATTGTTTGGTACGAAATAAACGACTAATCTTCTCTTCAAATTCAGTGTTTCTTTTGTCTGATCCATCTCAATCACTTATCAGTCTGACAAAGATCAAGAAAAACCAAAATGTATTTATCATTGCATGCTTTTCTTTGTTTCGCTCTAACAATAGCAAGATAAGGAATGGTTTAGATTGAAGAAAATGTATGTAAATTATATACTGCATACAACAAACCAATGCGGATACTGTAGTGCCAATTATCTTTTGCTGTTGATGAAGATAGTCCTGATCGAAATCGATCACATTATTAATTGTAGTTCTTCCATAATTAATTGGAGACAAAAATGAGATGGAATTATTGCTTTGATCACCATTTCTTTTTTTCCTTTTAATGAAAATAACCATTATAATTAGATTATTGTGATTTTTTTTATAAATTGTCAAGTGATAGTGTGGCGTATGTCATCTTCAGTGGAATATTAAGATTTGTAGATTCATGAACTGAAATAACCAATATAATTAGACTATTGTGATTTTATCCATAGATTGTCAAGTGATAATGGTGTATGTTATGTTCAGTGGAATATTAAGATTTGTAGATACTTGAACTGGGTGCGCAGAAGATCTACCTCCCGTGGTGCACCTGGTAACATTTTTAGTGGCTAAAAGATCTGCAACTCGGCATTATTGTTAGATTAATGAACTCTGTTTCAGCATGTTTTGTGGTAGTATTTTGTTGCTGTATGTTTTTTTTTTTTTTTCTTCGTTGTTCTTTTTTTTGCTGTAACTGTTCATAATCTGCCATTGGAAATAATAATAAAAAAAAAAAAAAAGAATCTTGAACTTGGAATTTTAATATTGTTTTTTTCAAGGGATGATGAATTTACTCTATTTAACACGATGTTAATTAATATTCTGATTTCTTTTATTTTAGAATTATTAACTTCAATGCAACTGATTTTGTAATCATGTTGATAATTTTTTTTAAATCGATGTAGGGTTCTGAGGTAATTTTAAACAAACATCAGCTGTGCCTACATGGAGTCTAGATGAACGTTTAAGTCTGTAACTTTGGCAATACTAAGGATGCACTGCTGGTAATCCTGCACTTTTATTGCAGCAGCTGGGAATAATATCATCACTCGAAAAATAAGCGTGTGGGAATTTTGTGTGTTTTATCTTTTATGTTTTGATAATCTATTTCTTTAATTTCTGTAATGGCATTATACGTTACTGCTATTGAGTAATTTCTTTAAAAGAATATGATTGAATTACTCTTTTACCAGTTTTTGCTATTTATTAGTGTGATCAGGGCCGGATTTTCCTATAGGCTAACTAGGCTTCAGCCTAGTGCCTCAAGATCAAGACGGACCTACATTCAAATTGTTAGCAAAATCAGAATTGCACTATTCTAAAAACAGTAAACGCTAAAACACTAGATCAAAAATAATTAGAAATTCTACACATATGAATAATAAACAAACACAATAAGTAATTCACAAACTTAAAAAATGGGAGGTGAAAGGACCTCATAAATGGAATAGCCTAGGGCCTCTTTTCATCTAAATCCGGCCCTGAGTCTGATATTTAACAATTACCCTAATATTTGAGAGCGATTTTATTGTAAACATAATTTACCGTCTGATTTTTATACTGTTCTGGTTTGTACAGGATAGCAGAATGTGACGTACATGCTTGCGAAATAAGCCATCAGCTCCCTATAATCAATATCATGAAAAGGAATAAAGCATACAGAGTAACTGACGAGGCTTACGGTGTTCCAGTATCGATTATATATCATAGAATTAAAGGAAGAAAAGTGCATTTTAAGTAGAATGTGGAATTTATGGTCTATTGAAATTGCCTGAGGATGTTCTAGTAAAATACTTGAATGCAAAATCACAAATGGGTCTTCCTTATGATAAATAAAAACTAAAAAATTCTTGTTCACAAATTCATTGATGTTAATGGACTTTAAACTAGATTTCCAAGCAGCCTATCAGGGGAAGGCAGGCACTAAGGGTTTATGAGTCGACATCAATCAATTTCTTTTTAAAAATAAAAAAACAACACCAAAGCATTTTCAGAAAATACGAAAATATAACACTCATTTGTTGTTCATGAGTTGCATATTTTTCGTGAATATAATAAAAACAAGTAATATAAAATTTTTTTTTTAAAAATCAATTCCTACATTTTTTCACTATATTGCAGAAAGTCCTTTATAAATAAGTTTCATTCATTTTTAAGTTTATCTGGCGCCATCTATTGGTAGATATATGCAACTTAAATCTAAAAAAAAAACTAAATTTAATTAATTTAATTTAATTACTGAATTAATATTTGAAAAACTGCATTAACATCAAGTGTCATCCACTACAAGTTCAAAAAAAAAATGTATTTGAACTTGAGTGGATGAATAAAAGTATTTTATTAACTATTGAAAATTTGAACAAGATATATATAGGGAGAGAGTGTGAGCTAATAGAAGGAATTGAATAAATATTGTTGCATGTTTGGTGTACGCGCAGATAAAACTGACTTTGCAAATGATGCGTCTAAGATGACAGCCATTCGATGGAAATGATATACTGTTTACAATTACCTCTTGATCACAAGCGTAATGGTAAAATCGTGGTGATACTGTACACAGGTAAGTACGAGTAGATTAACAGATAGAAAAATGATCAACAGAATTTATAAATTAATTAAGAAACTGAACTAACAATTTGGTGACGATTATTTGTTTTGTTTTTATCTATTTTTGGTTAAAAGGGCAATAAAAAGAAACTTGTAAAATTCATGTACATTTATCTCGCCTAACTCTATACATCAATAAGTCAATAAGGCTATTCGTAGTTTATGGTGAATAATTAATATTTACTAGCATCAGCAATTTATTATTCTTTTATTATAATCTGCCAGTAGTCAGATTGCCTTGTCCCCACCATGGGGCTGTTAAGCCAGTGAATAAAAAGAAGAAGTTATAAACAAATTTTACTAGAGTTTGTTGGTTTCTTTTGATTATTTAGAGCCGTTGACCCTAGGAAATAATTAGAAATTTAAATATGGTGTAAATGTCTATCTTTTTGAATCATGAATTCACCAGAAATTGGCCAAATGTCACCTTAGTTTATAAAAAAATAAATGGCCTATTCACAAATGGCCTTAGTTTATAAAAATAAAAATAATTAAAATAATTTATAAAAATAATTAGTAATATAAAGCATTTTTTTGTTACAAAGATTAAAAATATGACCAAAATATCCCTGATATTTTGTTCGTATAGTTTATAAAAATAAAAATAATTAAAATAAATCATGAAAATAATTAATAATATAACGCATTTTGTTACGGACATTGAGAATATGGTCGTGTTTTTTTTTTTTTTTTTTTTTCAATTGGAATTTTGTTATTTAGGAATTGCTTTGAATTACTTTTATGAATCCTTATCATGTCTGTGGCCACTATGAATTCTTTTGCGAATTGTTATTATGGTTGTGATTTCGCTACAATAATTTTTCCTCTCGATCACAGTTGTTACAATCAACAACAACAACAATAAAAATCGCTATCCCTAAAATAAACTTTCCTATAATTGATTTTTAAAACGGAGATTATATCAATCAATATCAATATAAAAATTATATATCAATATTAAATATCAATTATTATCAATATATATATATATATATTCAATATATCAATATATATAGATTATATAAATATTAAAAATCGCTATCCCTAAAATAAACTTTCCTATAATTGATTTTTAAAACGGAGATTATATCAATTATTAAACTAAACCAATTTACAACGAAGAGCACATTATATAAAAAAAATTACAAAGGACGTTGTTCCACGTATATATTCTTATCTTTTTTTTTTGTGTGTGTGTGTGTGTTACAATTGAGATCTTAATCTACGTAGACATCTACAACATCATCATCATTTTCAACTGCATCGGAACACACATACTTGTCCTCTAAAAAGGGCCCCCGAAGAGGAATGAACTCTGTATCCTTCCACCTGCGAATGGGCCCCCAGAGGGTGCCGAGGGGACCTTTTGGGGCAATCGGTCGGGCGGTATGTAGCAGTTCATTCCTACTGAGGGACCTTTGTATGCACAACTAAACGTGGGAAAGAACTTACCATTAGAAATGGGTCTAAGAAAGGATTGCGTCTTGATATTTTTTTTTTTTTTTTACCTAATCTACCCTTTCTCCGAAAGGGTAAGAATATATGAGGAAAAAAAAAATCAGTCGATCTCTACCTGAACAATGATATTTTTTTACCTTTTATCTGCCTCTACAGCGTTTTTGCATATTATTGAAGCGTTCCCACGTTTTGGAAAAGATTTCGTGCGAGGAGATATTTCTTGCAAAATCTTGGCTATGGGAAAAGGGTTGAAGATTTTTTTTTTTTTTTTTTACCTACTTGTCGGTGAATTACGTTGAAAAAGATTTCTTGGCTTTCTTATATGGACGTGATGACTTGTATAAGAGTAAGATTTTGTTAAGATTAAGTTAGGAGATATATGGGAGATAAATTAAAATATGCAAAAAAAGACCTGTTTTTGAGTTTCCTGAACCAGTTAAAGTATTTTTCCTTTTAATGTGACATCTATTTTTATTTTTCAAAAACTTGTCTCAAGATATTGTTTAAATCATACTGGATTCCTAGTTAAGATATCTGGATGTCTTTATCTTTCTATATATTTTTAAATAAATATATATAAATGAAAAATTTAAGTGATAATAACTGCATATGAATCAACATGCTTAAATTTTAACTAAAAAGTCACTCAAATCACCTGGTTTCATTATATGAATATTTAACTATTAAATTTTGATACATTTTACATACATATAATATATTTTTACATACACATAATATATTTTTACATACACATAATATATTTTTTACATACACACAATATATTTTTATATGCACAATATATTTTTACATACACATAATATATTTTTATATGCAAATAACATACAAAAAGTTGCAGTCTTTTAAAAAATTTTCATATTCGCTGTTCACTGCATTTTGCTTGATATATATTAAAATTTTTATTTAATTCAAATATATTTCTGGAAGTCAGTGTAATATTAATTCAAGGTAACATCCATTTCAACTCATTTAATATGTATAATAAATTGTTTTAATTGCTTCTTACGAATTTAAAAATATATTTCCTTTTTTACAATTTAAAAAAAAAAATAAAATAAAAAGTGCTTCTCATTTACCTCGTTGTATTATGTAAAGAAAATTATTTATTTTTATGCTTAGTGATTATTTAAAATTGAATACAATACTGTTATTAAAAACATTTTATCCTTACTGTATTCATCATTCGTGATATTTTTATGTAATGATATATTAAAGCATATACTTTTATTACTTGCAATAAAAATTTTAGGCTCATCTCATAATTAATGATTGAATATCAAATTTAATATAATTGTAATTTAAGATCATGCTTCAATAAGTATTAGTATACTGCAAGTATTGATTTTATTATTTGTGGTGCAACGTATATTTTCTTCATTCTAAAGAAACGTCTTAACATAGATATTCAATTGCTGTGCACTTTTAGTTCAGTTATTTGTGAAAAGGGTTTAACGATAGAAATTTTTTTCCCAAGTTTTGTAAGGATTCTTATGGAAAACATTTATGTTTTTTTTTTTTTTATTATTACTTGTAAAATATTTTGAATTCCTTAAATCAGTTAGTTTCACCAAAATTTTTCCAATTCACCAACATTTATTTGTCTTTGAAAGCATACATAAGATGAAATGAAGACATGAGATGAACTTGAAGATAATATATGAAGACATACGTTGAATTCTAGGAAAACAGCATTGATTACAACTATCTGATTGATCTATCTATTTGATTTTCAATTTATATGTGCTAAAATCTAAAACTTTTAGATCAAAGACATTTTAAATAATAATTTTAAGCTAAATAGATCGATAAAGAATATTAATTAGTCAGTTTAATAAAAGTTTATAATAAACAGCTGGAATATTTGGAATATTTTTTTAAAACTATATTTGAAAATTATATAGTGAAGATTATTGAATCTGGTATTGACAATACCATAATATTCCCTTATAATTTAAAAAACAGGGACAATTGTCTTGGATAATAATCAGAATCATTATTTGAGACACTTGTCCATGTTTTTTTTCTTTCTTTCTCTAGGCAAATTGAGAAAGAATCAATGTTCATTATGAAGGTGACCATTTATTCATTTTTATATTTGTATTTTACAAAAACTAGCTTATTTGGATTCTGTACGAATCTCCATAATAAATTAAACTATTCAATTTCTGAATAATCTATGAAGAAGGAAACTAGGCATTGCTGATTTAAACAATAATCAAAATCTTCCATTTACTTGGATTCTATACACAGCTCTATAATATTTACAAACGGTTCAATTTCTTAATAATCTGTGAAGAATGAAACTAGACGTTGCTGTTTTAAATTATAATAAAAGTCACCTAGCTTACTTGGACTCTATACAAAGTTCCGTAATAAATTACAAACGATTCATTTACTTAATAATCTGTGAAGTATGAAACTATTCATTGTTGCTTTAAACTATAATAAAACGATTCATTTACTTAATAATCTGTGAAGAATGAAACCAGTCATTACTGCTGTAAATTATAATAAAAATCTCCTAACCTAGTTGGATTCTATACAAAGTTCCATCATAAATTGCAAATGATTCAATTTCTTATTAATCTGTGAAGAATGAAACTAGACATTGTTGCGTTAAACAATAATCAAAATCTTCCATCTTACTTGAATCTCTTATTAATCTGTGAAGAATGAAGCTAGACATTGCTGTTTTAAACTACAATAAAAATCTCTTGATTTATGTACTTCATTTACATACTTCATCAAAGTATTGAATGTTCCTTAATAATTAATTAGGAAACGTTTTTGATTTTGTTTCTTATATACCTGAAATCATTAATTCTAATAAATTATCCCATTCTCTTTATTTATTTATTTTTTATCGACCCCTTACAACAGCAACCCTATTCACATTATGTAACAGATGACTGTAACCGAATCAGACAATGCTCTTCCCATTCATTACTTAATGAAAGGGATGCCCGAAATCAGGACCTTGCAAATACTTACAACACGCAAAAGATGAATCTCCTTTGTTTGACCATCAGATTTATGTCGCTTTTCATATTTGCGATCGGCCCGATTTGTGTACACAAGAAAAATCAAGCATGGACTCCTCTTCTAACTTCAGGTTCAATGGCACTGTGATTACACAACGCAACGCTACAACTACTACTCCTGCAGTAGCTTTAGGTGACCACTTATTCATTTTTTTATATTTGTATTTTACAATAACTAGCTTACTTGTATTCTGTCCAAAATTCTATAATAAATTACAAACGGTTCATTTACTTAATAATCTGTACAGAATGAAACTAGACATTGCTGATTTAAACTGTAATAAAAATCTCATGGGTTACTTGAATTCTATACAAAGTCCCATAATACATTACAAGCGATTCATTTACTTGATAATCTGTGCAGAATGAAACTTGACTGCTGATTTAAACTGTAACAAAAATCGCTTAACTTGGATCCTTTAAAATGCTCCATAATAAATTACAAACGATTCAATTACTTAACAATCTTGAAGAATGAAACTAGACACTACTGCTTTAAACTATAATAAAAAACTCTAAATTATGTACCTCATTTACCTACTTCATCAAGGTATTAAATGTTCCTTAATATTTAATTTTGGAACAGATCATTCGAATCGAATCAGACAATGCTTTTCCCATTCATTACTTAACGAAAGGGTTGTCCGAAATCAGGACCTTGCAAATACTTACAACACGCAGAAGATAAATCTCCTTTGTTCTACCATCAAATTTATGTCGCTTTTCATATTTGTGATCGGACGATTTGTGTACACAAGAAAAATCAAGCATGGACTCCTCTTCTAACTTTTCCAATTCTTCTTCAGGTTCAATGGTACTGTGATTACACAACTCATCACTACAACTACAACTACAACTACTAACTCCTGCAGTAGGAGTCTTTCCGTCTAAGCACACAATACGAGCCTGTCGATGCTTTTTAAAATTATCATTTGAATCAACTCCAAAAAGTGTATTATTATCTCATTATACGGCGAGAAAAGTGTTGTACGAAAAATTTCCCTCTGTTAAGAAAACCATTCTAGCAAGGGGGAAAGGGGTGGTAACACCGCTACGCCTCTTTGCTCCTTGCTATTTAATTCGCAAGTCTTTGAAGAAGAATCAAAAGTAAAACGAAACTGTTTTGTTTCTTCAACTGATTAAAGCTCTGTTAAATCGAGATATCGAGCGAGACAGCTCTTCTTTTCACTTCTTCTTCTTCTTCTCCAACCTTTCTATCTTTTCTTTTTTACTTTCCTTGACAATCTGCATGTGTTGGAGATAAAGATCTCCAAATCGCTCAGCGGGGTAATACGTGACTAGTTAAACTTGAAGAGTTTTTTGGTAGGAACTTTTCTAGCACATTTTTTTTTTTTTTTTTTTATTCTTTTTCCCTTCAATTTTGATTTCTATAATACCTACCGATTGCCACCTCGACGGCGGATGGTTTATTTCATTTTTTGTTGTTTATTTATTGGATTATTGTTATTGTTGTATTTTGTCGATGAACTTTTTTGGCTGTATAAGATCGATGCATGTTCGTGATCGTGTGATTTTTTTGCTTTTTTACTTGCGAGGCACTCACGATGGAGCTGCAGGGGTTCCTGCACCCGTGTGAGTCCGTTCAATCACTGAATTACGCCCGTGACGGATTTAAGTGACTGCTACTCTGAAGAAAAATTTCCGAAGAAGAAAAAAATAATGGTGGAGACTATGACGTGATGATTTTTCCTTCTGAATCACAAATGGAATACATAATTTTTTATCTTTAAAATTTTTTTTTGTGAATATTATTTTAAACATTCAGTTTTGGTCTAAGATAGCCAAAGGATTGGATATTTTGTTTTTTGAATTCAGGTAGCCAAAAGATTGGATTTTTTGTTTTGTTTTTATAAAAACATTAAAAGTCCAAGAATAATATGCATACAATACAGTTTTGGATTAAAAAATTACAATTTCGGATAAAAACATTACAGTTTTGTATAAAAACATTAAAAATCCAAAAATAATATACATGCTGGTTCCAGATAGCTAAATGATTGGATTTTTTGTTTTGTTTTTATGAAAACATTAAAAATCCAAGAATAATATACATGCAACACGATCCATAAAAATTATGTGGTATATCATTAGCTTTTATGGTTTTATTGGAATAATTCGAATCAGATAATTTTTTTTTTGATATTCAGTTGGGGTTCCAAATAGCCGAAGGATGGGAACGTTTATTTTTAAAAACGTTAAAAATTCAAGAACAATATACATGCAATACAATCCATAAAAAATTATATGACACAACATTGGCTTTTATGGTTTTGCAGGAAAGAGAATTTATTCTACTGATTAAATTTTAATCAAATGAATCAGGTAAGTTTTTTTTATTATTTTTTTGTTTTTATTAAAATAGCATATCAGAAAAGGATTTTTGAATTTCCCCTTCACCACTGAATTATCTGCAATTTTGTGTTCTTTCTGAAATAATTTCGTTGGTAAGTTGACATGCAATGCGATCCTATTACGACGGTTGTCACTTGCTTGATTGAGATGCAAATTTAATGAAAAATTGTTAAGATGTCCTTATATAGTAAGGTACTTGCAGAAATGAAGTTAACTTAATATAAAATTTTGAAAGTTTATGGATAAATTTTTGAAAAATTGGTTGATGAATAAAGATGGTAGAAAGTTTATTTGCATTTTTTTATCCTACCTAGATGTTAATGCTGTTTAATTCAATGGTTAACAATTGTGTCACAGTATTTCTCGCATTTGTTCTCTTTTAATAATTTCGAACAACAATTAGTTGAGAATATTTAACTTTTATATTTTTAATTGATTATTATATTCTCTGAATGCACATTCATTGTTTACTGTTTTCCTTACCAGCATATTTATAAACTATTGTGTTACATATAATTTCTTATAATTAATCAAAGAATCCTTTTGTATTACAGTTATTCGTTCGGCAATGTTAAACATCCTAAGATTTCATTCAATCCTGTGCTATTTCTGTCCAACAACCACATATGAGTAATAAGGCGGCAAATTTTTTTTTGTACGATGTAAAGGAAAACATTAAATACGTTTATGTTTTTAAAACCTATCACGCCAAACTTTATTTAAATTTTTGTATCGTAAGAGATTTAATGAAATTTAATTATTTAATTTTTTCTGTCTTCATGACGATGTCACATCCTATGGAAGGACCCTGCATTGTAAATAAAAAATTAAAAAATTGAAAATAATATTTTTATGGAAAACTAATTCACATTATAATTTTTCTTACGGTGTGGAACATTTGATTAATTTATTTTCATTTTAGTTATTTCTGTTATGTATTATTTACTATAAATTTTTCACTGGATTTCTGTAATGTTATGGATACGTAACGACATTAACATACATATATATATATATGTATTGATTTGATTTTCATTTTCTAAATTACAAATAATAAATTCTATGATATAAAATATAATATATTACATGAAATAACTAATTAAATATCTTTCACTCTCATGTACAGTTCATATTTTATTAATGGAGTTTGATTGAAATAAACTCAAACAGAAAAAAATTTTTAAATCTCATTTTTAACCTCATTAAATTTCTACTAAATTCTCAAAATACATAATTTTTTTCATAATTCATACTTTGTATCGGGCACATAAAAGTAAATAAATATCGCTTAAATTTTTATGTCCCAATTTGAGAAAAAGAAAATTTGTATAAAACGATGTATCATTTAAAAATTGGTAGAACTATATTAACAATCATGAAATAAAATGTCATTTCCATGATACTACAATACTACAGACTTCATCTCCATGATACTACAATACTACAGACTTCATCTCCATGATACTACAATACTACAGACTTCATCTCCATGATACTACAATACTACAGACTTCATCTCCATGATACTACAATACTACAGACTTCATCTCCATGATACTACAATACTACAGACTTCATCTCCATGATACTACAATACTACAGACTTCATCTCCATGATACTACAATACTACAGACTTCATCTCCATGATACTACAATACAGACAGACTTCATCTCCATGATAATACAATACTACAGACATCAACTTCATGTTACTGCAATACTAAGGACATCATCTCCATGATACTGCAATACTAAGGACATCATCTCCATGATACTGCAATACTATGGACGTCATGTCCATGATACTGCAATACTACGGAGGTCATGTCCATGATACTATAATACTACAGGCACCTTCTCCATGATGCTACAATACTACAGACATCAACTCCATGATACTATATTACAGACATCATCTCCATGATACTACAATACTACAAACATCATGTACATGATACTATAATACTACATACATAATCTCCATGACACTACAATACTGCAAATGCCATCTCCATGACACTACAATACTGCAAATGTCATCTCCATGACACTACTATTTACAAATAGCACAAATTCCTTTCAATGAAAGCTTTGGTATTAAAAGTTAATACTGACAGTGTTTATTAGATTATTCATTCAAATAGCTACAGATCTACTTAATTTACATCTAAAAGCTGATTTTAATTTACCAATTTCCATTAAATGATTTCAAAGGAAAAAAAGAATGGCAGTATCCAGTTTTTTCTCTTTATATAACAGCTGCAAAAATGTATTTAATTAGGCTTTGAAATACCTCCCTATCTTGAAAGGACACAAAAAATATAAAAAGTTCTTTCTATTCTTATTGTGTCAAGAGGTGAAAGAAAGAAAAGTCCCTCACGCAACGAAGGGAAAAAAAAGAAACACAAAAATAGCTTTTCATGTAAGTCGACAAAAGTAAGACAACTGGCTGGAATCATCGTTGCACGCAATGGCGATTCATAGCACATGGTGACTTGTCAGACAGAGGACGTCACTGTTTTTCAGTCAGCCACTGAAAAAAAATTACTTTGTTGCATTTTTTTTCTGTGAATAATGTAAACAATCGGTTAAAGTTGTGGTACTTGGTAGATTTTATAATCATCTGTAATATAAATTGTTTATTTACTTTTAAAAATTACTTTTATTACATAAAAGCTATACAAACAGAGAAGAACGAGAGACTATTAAGACAAAAGAGAAACTATATTTTTTTGTGGTTATTAAAAATTACTTTTTGTTACATTTTCTTCTGTGAATAATGTAAACAATCAGTTGAAGTTGATGTACTTGGTAGTTTTTGGAATTATTTGTAATGTAAATTATTTACTTACATTTAAAAATTACTTCCATTATATAAAAGCTACACAAACAGAGAAGAAAGTTAGACTATACAGACAGAGAACGTCAACTATTTTTTCGTGGCTACTGAAAAAAATTACTTTGTTTACATATTAATATACAAAAAAAATGTAACAATCTGTTAAGTTGATGGACTTGGTAATTTTATAATCGTTTGTAATAGAAGTTGTTTATTTACTTTTAAAAATTACTTCCATTACATAAAAGCTATACAAACAAAGAGAGACTATAAAGACAAAAGAAAAGCTATACAGACAGAGAACGACACTATTTTTTCGTGGCTACTGAAAAAATTACTTACATTTACATTTTTTTTTCTGTGAATGATGTAAATAATCGGTAAAGTTGATGTACTTAGTAGATTTTAGAGTATTTGTAACATAAGTTGTTTATTTACTTTTAAAAATTACTTTTATCACATAAAAGCTATACGAACAGAGAAGAAAAAGAGACTAGACAGAGAACGCCAGTATTTTATTCTGGCTATTGAAAAAAAAAAATTACTTTGTTGCATTTTTTTCTGTGAATAATGTAAACAATCGGTAAAGTTGATGTACTTGGTAGTTTTTAGAATCATTTGCAATATAAGTTATTTTTTTACTTTTAAAAATTACTTCTATTACATAAAAGCTATACAAACAGAGAGACTATACAGACAGAGAACGTCAACTATTTTACTTGTTTACATTAATCACAGAAAAAAATGAAAAAAAACTTACTTGGTAGTTTTTAGAATCATTTGTAAAAGTTGTTTATTTACTTTTAAAAATTACTTTTATTTCATAAAAGGTTCAAACAGAAAAGAAAGTGAGATTATGAGAACGTCACTATTTTTCTGTTGAAAAAAAACTTGATGTACTTGGTAACAATCGGTTAAGTTTTAGTTTTTAGAATCATTTGTAATGTAATTGCTTATTTACTTTTAAAAATTACTTCTATCACAGAAAAGCTATACAAACAGAGAAGAAAGAGAGATTATACAGACTAAAAATGTCACTATTTTTTCGTATTGATCATTTCTGATTTACATTTATCTTATAAATTCCTTCAGAAAATAAGTGAAAATGTAGTAATTTATTATTATTATTACTATTATTTATATTTATAATTCTTTATTATTTTTTAAATGATGGGCCCTAAATTGACAGTGTGTGTTTATTGATTTTGTCAAAGTATTTTTAGCTGCATTAGTTGTTGTATTTTGAATGTTTAATTTAACACGTCGTTTAACATTTATTTGAGAACATATTTTAACCGATAAAAAAAAAATCCAAAATTTTAATTGCATCCATATTGTTATCAAGTTAATGTATAAAAAAATAACTTATTTATTTCAGCTATATTAATTTGTTTTCCAAAGCAATTTTATACTATCAAATGACTATCTATATCACTTTTATTAAAAATTTGAGTACCTTAAAAATTGAATCATCACACGTGTTTATTGAGTGTTTAAATGAACTAATTTTTTAATTGTAAAAATAATTCTTCCGTTGGCTGCCTATCAAGTTAATTTTGAAAAAATAAAACATTTAAGCTAACAAATTAAATTAATTTTTTAAATTTTGTTTTGAAATATTTTATCAAATTAATATCACTAGCCAAATGTGCAGGCCTCTTTACGCAACAAAAGATGAGAATAATGCATTGAAAAAATGGCATCTTTGCGGAAAGACTTCCGTTGCCATTCGTTATATCTAAATATTCCCACTTCTGAGACTTATTACATGAATACTGAGCAGCTCAAACTTTTTCACAAAATTACGTGTATAAATCCAATCTCATTATTTATTTTTAATATCGTCAAAAACGGTTCAGGTGTGTTTATTTAGATGATACATAAACTAAATATTTTTTTTTTCATAATTGTAGAGGCGCCTTTTCATTGGCTTCTTAAATTTAATCTGTTTACTAATCTTTTTTTTTTTTTTTAACTTTAACCGTGGATGCTTATCACATAATTTTTAAATATTAAGGAATTTATGGACAGGAGATTATGCTGAATTTTTCCTTTTTTTTAAAGAGTCTTCCAAAAATAAAATAAATTTGCCATCTTTTACAAAAGATTTTAATTCGAGCTAATTACGAACAAAACTAATTTCATTAAAAGTGTTTAATTAATTAGCTTAATTAGTTTAAACCCCTTTAATTAAGATTAAAACTAATCGTATTTTAATAATAATAATAAAAGGGTTAATAATTTAATTTGATAATTATTTGAAAGTGTTAATCTCCGTGGTTTTTTGTTATTTAGTCAGATTATTGTAAAAATAAATAAATTAAATGATTAGTTGCATTAAATAGTTTTTTTTTTGTAACAATGTTTGTTTTTGAAGCTGAGCTTAATTAAATATTAAGCAGTTTCTAATATGTATTGTATATGGATTTTGCATTAAATATTCTTTTGTAAAAATAAAAATTATTAGAAAATTGAGATTTTAATTTTGATTCTTTTTTTCCCTTTATGTTTGGATTACAGTTCCCTCTAATTTTATTTTTCTGTCTATTAAGTACTTTTTAATATATTTTTCATGCGAAAAGTGAATTGTTTAAATTAATAATAATGTTGCAATATTTATTAAAATATGTTTGTTAATCGAATTTAATTAACTTTATAAGATTGCAGAGCTTCAAATACAATGGCATTTTTTTTATGATTTATTATAATTTATTTATAATAATATGCATTTATTTACTTATTTTTTATGCTGTATAGATGTTATGTTTAGGATTCCATTTTTACATTTCACATAATTTATAATTATAATAATTATTTTAATTGGTGTAAAGTTAAATAAAAAAAATGGATAACTACTAAGAAATTTATTTTTTTTAAGATTTTGAATGTTTAATCCTTTTAAGATTGATTTTTTTATTAAATTATGTTAGGCTATTTATATATATATATATATATATTATATATATATATATATATATTTTTAATTTCTTACTAGACAGGGATTTTTGCATATCAATGACAACGATGATTGTGAAACAAAAATTACTATGTGAATTCATAGTGACGCCTTCACATTTTAAACTCTATTCGTGCAAATGAGTTTATTAATCAACAAAATAATTTACTAATCAACAAAACAGTTTATTAAACAACAAACAATTTATTAATCAACGAAGTATTTCATTAAACAACAAAACAAAACAAAGTATTTCATTAAACAACAAAACAGTTTATTAATCAACAAAGTATTTCATTAAACAAAAAACAAAACAGTTTATTAAACAATAAAACAGAACAAAGTATTTCATTAAACAACAAAAACAGAAAAAGTATTTCATTAAACAACAAAACAAAAAAAAAAAGTATTTCATTAAACAACAAAACAGAACAAAGTATTTCATTAAACAACAAAAAGTTTATTAATCAACAAAGTATTTCATTAAACAACAAAACAGTTTATTAATCAACAAAGTATTTCATTAAACAACAAAACAGTTTATTAATCAGCAAAATAGTTTATTAAACTACAAAACAGTTTATGACAATGGTTTTCATAGAGTGTTTCATAGACAGTTTCTAAATGATTACTAGGTGGCTCGTGTTTCCAGATACAAAAATAAATATAGTTATACACTTTCTTGTCAATTTTCTTGTTCAATGACAGTTTTCATTACTGCAACCTTAAAAACTTTTTTTGTCCCATAACCTCGACTGTGTCAAAAATTCACAGTGATTTTTTTTTTTTTTTTTTTTTTTTTGAAAATAATAATAAATAAATTCTGTCTACTTTATTTAAATTTAAAAATCGTTTTAAAAGTATTGAACTAACGCTGATTAAATCTGTGAGTTAGAGATTAAAAATTGTGTAAATATTGTTTTAATTTTAGGTTTTACTAGTATTTTTCAATGGTAGTTAAAAGGATTCTATGATATTTCAATGTATACTATTATAGAATGTTTTTTGATATTGTTATTTTTTTTTCCATTGTAATTTTGATACTGATAATTTCTTTCATTATTATTTTTGATGTTGGTAATTTTTTTCATTATTTTTTTATTTAAATCTCGGGATAATTCAACATTTGATCGTAGAAGTAGAAGTATATAATGACTGAATACTATGAAGTGAAAATATTAAATGTATGTGTTCGTTATAAAAGTTTTTACTTAATGTTAACTGGTTATCCTCTTGTTATAAAACGTATTATGATTTTTTTTTTATTTTTTGAGGAAAAAATCATCAAGATAAATTATTTTTATAATGTTCACATAAGTGGAGATCAATTTCACTATTTCAAATTCACTATTTATTTATTATTATTAAAACTGTATCTTTTACTCTCATATTCCATTTTATAATTTTGAATTACCGCTGTTATAAATTTAAGAAACATTTGAAAGATAAAGTCGTCAATAATACCATCAACACCTGTGATGTAGCGGATAATAGGTTTGAAATTAATATTATGCAATTATATGTGTAAAAATAGATTATATTTAATTAATAACTATAACACATGTTACAGATGTTATCATTTTTATCAAATAGCGATCCATTTTAACATGTTTTTAACCGATTTTGTATTCTATGTTTATTTTTTACAATATCTCATTTCTATACGTGCCTGATTAGTTTTCTAAATTTCATACAGTTAAAAATAAGAATTCATTTTACCTGCAGAAGAAGGTAAATGTTATTATTTCTTTCGCCTACATTCAGCGAGTAAAAAGGGAACTGGAGACATTGGCTTTTATCGCATGTGACCTTTTGCAAGCGCACCTGAGGTGAAACGCCTGGGACCGAACTTGAACTCTTGAAAACTGATTTACTTTTTCAGGTTCTGGGCCTCAACGTACCCAGTTCCCTCCCCTTCCCCCTTGGATTATATCTCTGTTATGGAAACGGAATGGCATCGTATTCTCCATTCTTTAGCATATCATTTCTTTTTAATGTGATTGTGAAAATAATTGTTTTTAGTTGCATCTTTTAGTTTTTCTATTTCATAAAAACAATAAGTTTTTAAAATTTAATTTTGACTCCAGCCTGTTCAGATATTTTGTTCAATAATTTTTCTGTTAAAACCGTAACAATTAACAAATTGACTCAAAATTATGTCTGCCATGATATATAGATTTTGATCTAGATTATATATTTTGATATAGATTAGATTTATCGATAGATTTATATAGGTTTTGTTATAGGTCAGTTCAGTTCTGTTACAAAAAAATTAATATATATCGCTCTTCAACTAAGAAGCCATTTTATTTAAAGTGTTAGTAAAATTATAAATATTAAAATACCATTAACATATCATTTCTTTTAATATGATTGTGAAAATAATTGTTTACATTTACATAATTTTCTTTCATAAAGAAAAATAAGTTTTAAAAATTTAATTGTAAATCTAGTCTGTTCAGCTATTTTGTTCAGCAACTTTTCTGTTAAAACCGTAACAAATGACAACTGTTCCATAACAAATGACTGAACAATTATGTCTGCCATGTTATGTTATTTATTTGGTTATAGGGTCAGTTCCGTTCTTTTACACAAAAATTAGTGTATATCATTTTTCGACTAAGTAGCCATTTTATTTAAGTTATAAATATTAAAATACCATTAACATATCATTTCTTTTAATATGATTGTGAAAATAATTGTTTTCATTTACATAGTTTTCTTTCATAAAGAAAAATAAGTTTTAAAAATTTAATTGTAAATCTAGTCTGTTCAGCTATTTTATTCAGCAACTTTTCTGTTAAAACCATAACAAATGACAACTGTTCCATAACAAATGACTGAACAATTATGTCTGCCATGTTATGTTATTTATTTAGTTATAGGGTCAGTTCCGTTCTTTTACAAAAAATTAATGTGTATCATTTTTCGACTAAGTAGCCATTTTATTTAAGTTATAAATATTAAAATACCATTAACATATCATTTCTTTTAATATGATTGTGAAAATAATTGTTTTCATTTACATAGTTTTCTTTTCATAAAAAAAAATAAGTTTTAAAAATTTAATTGTAAATCTAGTCTGTTCAGCTATTTTGTTCAGCAACTTTTCTGTTAACAAAAAACTGTTCCATAACAAATGACTGAACAATTATGTCTGCCATGTTATGTTATTTATTTGGTTATAGGGTCAGTTCAGTTCTTTTACAAAAATTAATGCGTATCATTTTTCGACTAAGTAGCCATTTTATTTAAGTTATAAATATTAAAATACCATTAACATATCATTTCTTTTAATATGATTATGAAAATAATGGTTTTCATTTACATAGTTTTTTTCATAAAGAAAAATAAGTTTTAAAAAATTTAATTGTAAATCTAGTCTGTTCAGCTATTTTATTCAGAAACTTTTCTGTTAAAACAGTAACAAATGACAACTGTTCCATAACAAATGACTGAAAGATTATGTCTGCCATATTATGTTATTTATTTTGCTATAGGGTCAGTCCAGTTCTTTTATAAAACATTAATGTATATCAGTCTTCTATTCTTATATCAGTAATGTCTTCAGCTAAGAACCCATTTTATTTAACGTGTTGACAAAGTTATAAATTTTTAAATGTTATTCTGCAATATTTGTGTTTAAATTTTTTTTTTTATTAATCTCAACCTTAAAAATATATTAACTGAAGAATTATATCTACCTCTTGGCTCTACTTTAGTGAAAATTTGATAACACCGAGATTAAGAACAGAAAGTTAAGTTACATTATACAAATTTCTTGCTTATACTTTATGTTTTAAGACAAAAAAAATTTTTTTTCAGGAATTTCTACTTGCTTATTATATTAAAAATAACACACACATTTTTTTTTTTTATATAGTCTGCGTTAATGGTCGTAAAACATTTGTTGATTCAATAAGACTAATGTCCGACTTCGTCATTCAAATATTTTTATTCGTTATATTTTATAACTTATCCTTTGAAATATAAAATAGTTTTCACCTCGTTTTATATTGAAGTTTTAAAAACCGGTGGAATTAATTTATAGTGCAGCTATAATAAATTATTTTTTACTAAACGTTTCGTTTATGCTATTTTTAAATTAATCCATCCATTAATCCATGTGTTATTATTATTATTATTATTATTATTATTATAAAAATTCAAAATTTAGTGAAAAAAATAACTTTCCAGAAATTTCCATCGATTTAATTTATAACACAGTAAAGTATTATAACACAGCTATAATACTTTATTTCTTTTCGTATTAAATTTCGTAAAAAAATGGTATTAAATTTTCGTCTTAGGATTTTAAAAATCCATCCATTCATCTGAGGATCAATATTATTATTATTAAAAAAAAATTCCAAAATCTGCTGAAAAAAATAATTTTCCGGAAATTTCTATCAATTTTCTGTAAACAAACAGCACTCGTAGCTGTTTTTATTTTTTCTAATCTAATCTGCACTACAATGGCCATAAGACATCCATTGATTCAGCAAGTCCAACGTCCCAATCCCATCATCTTGTCATTCAAGCATTGTCAACTACATAAATAGTAATTTGTCAATCTCTCCCCCTTCCCACCACCTCTCCCAGACACTTACACCACTACCCAACCATGACGGTCATCCAGTCTTTTGCCGGACAATTACTTTTGCCGGAAAAAAAAGAGGCATCTGTTTGAATTGGAATTAAGCTCAATTTTCTTAAATCAATCAAGTATTGCGACTGACAGACGCGCAAGAGGAGCAATTTGGTGGAAGAAAAAAAAATTTTTTTGCCTAATTAACCGTTTGAATCCATTGTGTGGTGTTTTTGGAGACAACCAATAAAGAACGGATTTTGCTGCTTTTTTTTTTTTGGGCTGTTACCAGGGTGCTTGTCAAAAGCAAAGATGCGTGGGAAAAAATTGTAAAGTGGATTGTGTGATTGGTATAGGTGGTTGTGTTGAAGCAATCACAATAATTTTTCAATTGTTGGTAGTTTGAAACAGTTTATAAATTTGTTACATATGAATTGTTAAATCTCAGATTATTATGTCCATCAGTATTTGATATAAATTTTTAAAGAGTGGATTAGAAATTTTTTGCAATTCTTTTACACGTTTTGTCTGTTTCATGTAATTTTAAGTTATTATATGCCGCTATTATATATATATATATATAGCAAAAACTTTTTTTTTTTGTTATACATAACTTTCACCTTTCAGAAATTCTTTTTGGGGAACATTTCAATTTTTATTTATTTTTTAATGTTACTTTATTTTGAACACGTAGCATCATCTGCAGAATAACAGTTACCGAATTCAAAGCCAAACCCAAGAAAAACCTTTCAATGTAGTTTCGAAACAAGATTTTAATGAGTTTAGAAGATTCAACTCCTAAAATTAGATCTAGAATTATACTTATTTAGAACACAAAAGATGTAGAACAGGGTGCACAGATCGAAGTTCGCAAGCGCTCCAAAATACCATACGTACATTTTCATAATAATATCTTTTTTTTTAACGAAAGATTTTCAAATTTTTGATGAAAAGTTTAAAAAAAAAGAGAGAGAACATGATGCAGCTTTTAGGGGCCTGATGTCTTAGTGACTAGCGCTTCATGCCATAGGTTACAGTTCGACGGTGTCATAGATGTTTTTTTGGATCCACTTCAAACCGTAGATCCCGGTCTAATATGACTGTAAAACGTTGGGCGTAAGGTTGACATCCCTACCCTGTAAAAAGAAAGCATCTCCTGTTTTGAATTCTGTCAGTAAGCAACAGCTATGGTCCAATATGGACTGTAGTACCATGGAGTTAAGAAATGAAAGTTGCTAATTTGCCAGATTATACTTACTAGGTGTAATGAAAAGTTTAATAGCAGAAATACAACTGAAATAATTATGTATTGACAACAGATTTCTTACTGTATCAAATATATCTGCTGTCAGGCATATTTAGAATTTTACATAAATGTATTACTAAATAGTAACTAATATTTTATATAAAACGAGATTATATTAAGGGGAAGATAGTTATCTGAATGTAGTATTATTATTTTGTTCCCACTTTCAGACCATTATTTTTATTGAATCCCAATAATGCTATTTAATGATATACGGAATTGTCATTATTAAGTGAGCATCGTTTCTTTTCAATTATATTATGGCAAATTCGTTAGACTTTTTTTGTTCAGTATGAAGTAACTATGAAATAAGTCATTTTTATCCGAATTGTTGTTGTATTTTAAACTTGCTGTGCATTTTCATCTTTCTTTTCCTTTTGAGTGTACGTTTAGCAAACGGTTAATAAATTTATCTCCGATTTTTTTATTTTTATTTTTCGATATTTTTTTTCCATTTTTACTTCCATTGCCAGATAATTTAAAAAAAAATAATTTTATAAAAAAATTTTTATGCTTAAAAATTTTGTCTTTTACAAAACACAATTTTATTTATTTATTACATATTAGATTTTTACCACATATTTTTCAATAAGAACACAATCTTAAATAAAATGGAATAATGTTAGTTAAATTGCATATCGAAAGAAAATAGTCGAGAATCATGAACATTAATATTTTAATTATTATTTTAGTTCATTGATTCTTTCATATAACGAAACCTGTTACTCCATATACTACCTTTTATTCCATATCAAAATAGCTTTTATAAATGGTTCCTTTATTAAATACATTTCATACAAATAGCTCAAATTTAAGTTCAAGCAATTTAACTTTTATTTTAAATATATTTTTAAAATAAACTTTTTTTTTTTTTTAGTTTAAGTAGTTTATATTATATTTTAAATAACATTCATGTATTATGTAATTATTAAATGTCAATCATGTATTATTGTTATTATTAAATATTATTTATGTATTATGTATTCATAAGTTCAACAAACTATTTTACTTCAAAATTTATTAAACAAAGTTCTCTTTAAATCGATATGAACAAACATTTTTTTTTTTTTTTTCGTGGTGAAATCTAGATTTTTTTTTTTTTTTTTTTAGAAAATATCTATTATTTGGACATTTATAAAGATGAGAAAAAATTGTAAAATATTACAAAATATCGGAAATAAAATTTTTTTTTGAAATATATTAGAGAGTTTTTGCATAACGTTTTTTTATCGTCCGATATTTTTTCTTCCTAGCGCGCATGCCCAGAGGAAACATTGTACCTATTGCGCATGCGCATCAGTATTGCTGCACTACTGAGCTATTCTATGAGCATACGCGCTAGAAGAAAAAAATATCGGACGATAAAAAACGTTATGCCAAAAACTCTCTATTATTCCAATAAAGGATTGACAAGATTAATAATAATAAGTGCTATAACTATACGATATTAATTGGAAATTTTCATATATTCCAAAGACTATATAACTATAATACAAGGGCAGTAGTTTCACTCACTGTTTTCAGAAAATAAGAAAAGTATCAAACGTGATAGATTGTCTTGCGTAGGCATTACAATGCAGTTGTTTGGGTTTTCTTCTATTCAATACTATTCTTGCAAAGGCTTGCTTCACATCATTCTTCCTTTGTGGATGTATTGTTGAAATGATAGCCTTAATAACGCTTAATGTGCTATAATTCCACCCTATCAGTGTCAAATGATTAAAATCAAAATCCAAAAAAATATTTATTATTAATAATGATTAATACTAAAAACATTTCATGCTAAATATTTAAAGTTTCCAAATTTATGTATGTACTTCACTTTTATTTTTTTATGGCTTTTTGTCTGTATTAAATTAAGTTTTTGAATGTTTTTCTCTTTCTAAAAATATTTTGTATAGGACATCGAAAATATTTATTTAGCATTTTTTTGTGGACCATTTTTCTTAAAGCATATCAATGTTTATTAAAATTTATCTCGTTTTTAGTTTTTTATTTCAGAGTTGAAGTTTTTGTTTGTTTAGAAATATCAAAGCAGAATTAATTGAATTTACTTTTAATATTCATCTTATATGTATATAAAAATAAATAAACGAAATTCGAGGAACTATGAATAATTCAGTTATTTTACTAAGATTAATTTCTTTGATATTTGAATTTCAATAAGATATAATTATAATTTTCTATGCGCAGAATAATTCAATATATTTACATTTTTCCTTTAGTGAGTTTGTTTTTAAAAATACACACTGAATAGAAATTCAATATTCTTTTAAGCCTTTACTGAATAAATTAATAAAAGTAATTTGAAAAAAAAATCCTCTCTTATTTTTGTGATTTAAAAAAATAAAAGTTTATTTTTAATGTGACTAAGAAATATCAAAAGAACTCGTGATAGAATTACCGAAGCCGAAATTTGATAAGGAATTAATTAGTCTTTTATTTTAATTAACACCGAGAGGATTATAATTTTTATATTTTTATTTATATATTTTTTCTATCATAAATTTTTCCAAACTTATTATTATTGCTATAGACATGATACACTTTTTAAAGTTTTCAAACCTCTGAAGTTATTAAACAAGTGAAAAACCAAGTACTTTTATTAAAATCCATCAATAAAAAAAATACAGATTTTTACTTTCGTGTGATTTTTGAAGAAATTCCTGTATTGAGTAATTAAATCTTAGATGAGTGCTCACATTCTTTTCTGTAATCCCCGTTAATCCTGAAATCACCACCACCACCACGTTCTTTATCACTTCTGCGTTTGACTGATACGCTAATTAAGTAGCATAACTACAATATTATAATCGGTACTTCTTATTATTCAACGTCGTCACGTAATGCGTTTTTTAATTGAAATTTCAACCCAGAAGCAAGTTTTGTAATTGCCTCCTACTAAATTAGATAATTATAATTAGTTAAGAGTTTTGAAACTTTAAACCAATTAAAAACCGGAAATTAAAAGTATAGTTCTACGTATTTTTAATTTATTTTTTATTATTGCATCAATTAGTAGAATAGGTTAACATATCTAAGGTTTTGCTTTCAAATTTTAAGTTTTATTATTGAAAAAATTAGTGTTTTTAATTTGATCCGATTCAATCAAGATTATTGTACCCTAACTGATATTTTATTTCGGTATTTAACATTTGTATCCATTTATCAACTGGATATTTAAGAAAAGTTTTTGCCATTTTTTTTTTAAACTGTGAATTTTTGATTTCTAATTCTTTGATATCTGAATTTTAATAAGATAAGATTATAATTCCCTATCCACAGAATAATTCAGGATATTTACATTTTTCCTTTATAGTTTGTTTTTAAAAATATACACTGAATAGAAATTCAATATTCTATAAGCCTTTATTGAATAAATTAATAAAAGTAATTTGAAAAAAAACTCTCCGCTTATTAGCTGAACTTACATGATTTTTTTTTGAAAGTTTGTTTTTTAATGGTGATTAATAAAAAGGAAAAGAATTCATGATAAAATTACCGAAGCTGAAATTTGATAATAAATTAATTAATCTCAATTAATTAGTCTTTTATTTTAATTAACACCGAGATTATAAAATTTTTATTTATATATTTTTTTTTTCTATCATAAATTTTTCAAATTTATTATTATAGACATTATAAACTTTTTAAATGTTTTCAAACCTCTGAAGTTATTAAACAAACCAAACCAAAACAAAATCCATCAATTAAAAATATACAGATTTTTACTCTTATGTGATTTTTTTGAAGAAAATCCTGTATTGAAACGACTAATTGAATCTTAGATGAATTTGCATTCTTTCTGTAATCCCCCGTTAATCCTGAAATCACCACCACCATGTTCTTTATCACTTCTGTGTTTGACTGATACGCTAATTAAGTAGGATAACTAATATTATAATCTGCACTCCTTAATATTCAACGTCACGTAATGCGTTTTTTAAATTGAAATTTCAACCCAGAAGCAAGTTTTGTAATTGCCTCCTACTAAAATTAGATAATTATAATTAGTTAAGAGTTTTTGAAACTTTAACCAATTAAAAACCTGAAATTAAAAAGTGTAGTTCTATGTATTTTTAATTGATTTTTTTATTAGAAAAACATAACAATTAATAGAGTAGGGTAATATATCTAAGGTTTTGCTTTTTGAAGTTTTTATTTTTAGTATCAAAACAACTAGTGTTTTTTTTTTTTTTTAATTAGATTCGATTCAATCAAGAGTATTATACCTAACTCATATTTTATTTGTATTTGCAATTTTTAGCCATTTATCGATTAATTATTTAAGGAAAATTCTTTACCTTCTTTTATAAACTCTGAACTTTGACTTCTAATTCTTTGATCTTTGAATTTTTAATCTCATTAATTATAGGCCCTTTTAATGTATGCATATATGTACAATTTCTTGAGGAAATAGTGTGACGACACAATACAATGTACTACAATATTACTTGAGATATTGTAATACACAATACAATGTAACAACAACTTCTTGAGCAAATGTTGTGAAGACACAAACAATGTACAACAATATTTCTTGAGAAAATATTGTGATGACACAATGCACAACAATACTTCTTGAGGAAATATTGTGACGACACAACAAAATGTGCAGCAATATTTTTTGAGGAAATATTGTGACAACACAATGCAATGTACAATAATACTTTTGAGAAAATAGTGGACGACACAATCCAATATACAACAATACTTGAGGAAATACTGTGACGACACAATCCAATGTACAATATTTCTTAGGAAATTCAATTTCAATTTTTTTTTTTTCTGTATTAAATCCAAAACTTATGAATTTGAGACCCATAATTCACCATTTAGATAAAAAATTTGTTACTTCAAATGTTTATAATTTGTTTTAAAATTTCCCGGATGTTATACAAAAAGTAAAAATTAAAAAACATTTATACCAAACTGTATAAAAGTAGGAATCATATATTTTTATGTATTTTTTGTTACTTCAGGTTTGAAGTTGGAGTAGTAAATGTATTTCTAATTCTTCCTAGAACAGAGGAAATTGTTATAATTCCACAAACACGAACCTACCTATAACCACCTATATATATAATAAAAACTTAACTTTTTTTTTAATTTACCCTCTTCCCCCAAAATCTATTAAATATGATACAAGTTATTGTATTCATGTAAAATTCCCCCTTTTTCCTTTCAAATTAAATTTCAACTGCAACATCTGAAAGACTAAAACATAACCTACATGAAAACAAAATTGCCCATTTCCTCACACTTATTAATACATCCAACATGTTGAAATAAAAAGAAAACCTAAAAAAATAGTGCTAAAAAGTCTATAACACAAAAAGGAAGTTGTACCTACATGGCTTAAAAAAACTAAATTAATGTATGTAGGCCAAAAAAAACGGTGGATAAAAACTCACTTTACTTGGCAAATTTATAACATCTGTTCACTTGGAGATATCTTTTTTGTTAAGTACTGATATTTATATTAAAAAAAAAAGCTCGCATTCCACTGATAAAGAATCGTGACTATTATGGAGAACAGTGCGAGGAGTTTCCTGTCCGCATAATCACGGCTATCACGGCATTAAAAACGAGAAAGGCACCGTTCAGGCCACCCGATCTTTGAGGGGCGTTGGATTGCTGATTGATGGCTGCCCTACTCCAACAGATGCCTTTTTTACCTTTTTTTTTTTTATTATTATTATTCCTCGCTGTGCCTAATTTGTCGCTTTTTAGGCCAACTTTGCAAGACATCTGGTTTCTGCAACGATCTCTGGTGCATGCAGTGTCTTCTAAAGTGTCCTAAACTAGAAAGTCCAATCTTGGGTGAAGGTCTTCTGGTAAAAATCTTCAAGTATCTGAAGCATTGATGTCCAGCTTCTGGTCTACATGTAATAAGAAAAATTGTCTCGGATCGCATCTGAAATATGTTAGTTATGCAAAATGTTGGTAAATACAGGCCGGTTACTATGGATTCTCTACAATTACTGTAGAAAATTACAAAAAAAGTAACAACGAGCAACGGAAGAAAACTAATATTTTTAAAAATGTAAATTAAAGGCCATTTTTGTCTTGCTTTTCAACTTTGAGCAATTAAAAATTTTCCATCGACTTAGAGGAAATGAACGCTAGTTTTAAGAGAATTGTATGAAACTTATGAAAAGTGTATGAAATTTACAAAAGTAACTACGAACTACGGAAAAAAACTAATATTTTTACGGAAATGTAAAAAAAAGACCATTTTTGTCTATTACTTTTCCAACTTTGAGCAATTAAAATTTTTCCATCGACTTTGAGGAAATGAACGCTAGTTTTAAGAGAATTGTATGAAACTTATGAAAAGTGTATGAAATTTACAAAAGTAACTACGAACTACGGAAAAAAAACTAATATTTTTACGGAAATGTAAAAAAGAAGACCATTTTTGTCTATTACTTTTCCAACTTTGAGCAATGAAAAATTTTCCATCGACTTCGAGAAAATAACGCTTGCTTTTGCAAAAATAATACAAAATTGTATGAAACTTTTCTAAAACAATTATGAAAATAATTCAGCTTTATTCAATAATATGCACAATTAAATGGATACGACTCTATTGCATTTTCCTTTAAATATTCAATTTTAATATTTAATTATTAATGCAATTATTAATTATTATTTATTTAATTTTTATTATTCTTTGAGGTCTTCACTTAATGAAGGATAGAGCAAAATGAATAAGTTTTTTTTCTTTTTGTATATTATAATCAGCCTGTAGTAGATAGTTTCAGGAGCCCTGATAACCGAGTGATTAGCGCTCAGTGACATAGGTTTCGGCCTCGAGTCTCGTGATTCGAATCCACTTTCCCGGATCCCGGTCTAATACGACTGTACAGCTTTGGGCGTGAGGTTGGTAATCCTACCCTGTAAAAAAATAAAAGCATTTCATGTTTCGGAATCTGTCAGTTGGTAGACAGCCTTGGCCACCTTGGGGCTGTTGCGCCATTGAAGGAGAAGAAGAGTATATAATTTGTGCACACATATTGGTACGTGTATTGTATGTATTGCACATGTATTGTATGCACATTAGAGGTCATTACACCTCTGTGAATAATTATGAATTTTACCCTCTGATCTCATTTCTAAATTCAGTTCCCGCAAATGATTTTGACACTGGGAGATTTCCTCTGATGAATGTGGCTTGGTGGAACTAATAGCCTGAATTGCGGCTTGTGAATCAGACAAAATAACCGCTCTGTTGACGGGTGGTACTTCAGTGGATACCTGGCCACTGTGGAATTTTTGGGAACGAACAAGCAGATTGTCTAGCAAAAAGAGGCTCAAAACTACTTCAAACGAGATCCCCGTCACTGTCCCTCCATTCTATAAAACTTTATATCAAACAAATAATGACTAAAAACCACAAGCTACAAATTCATGATGAGATCAAGTCAAAGCGTTGGAGAGCTGAAGATCTTTTAACAATACCCAGCAATCCGCGACAGCATGGTGTCGCCCAGTTCCGACTTCTGACTGGCCATGATTGTCTAGCAGAACAAATCCATCGCATTAAAATATTTTCGAATCCTGGCTGCCCCCTATGTGGTTCAAGTGACCCAATGAACAGAGACCACCTCCAACGATGTGCGGTACTTGACGGCGACTGGAGACAGCGCTTTACTGGCGTGCGAGAGAACTCTTAAGGCAATGACCCCGGTCATCTGTGCATTTTCTGGACATTTATTCTTTTTGCATTTTTTCCCTTGTTATTATTACTTCTTCTTGTATTTGCCTTGCCATTGGAAATAAAAAATTAAAAAACTCCTCTGATCTCATGTGTTGGTTATGTCTTTTTTTTGTTATTTTACATTGAAGTTCTATATTCCATTAGGATTCATATATTTAATTATGCAGACATTACTGCTTACAGACTTTTGTGATAATTTTGTTTTTAGACGAAGCCTAATTTGGATATATACATGAAAACATAAAGGATGGATATATACATGGATGAGTTACATTGTAAAGTGAAAAATTGCTTGATAAACTAGAGACAGTATAATTTCTTTATCCTGAGTTACAAACTATAAAAGTTCGTTGCCTCAGACTACATCAGCATTAACTTCATTCTATCTTAAATATAAATTACCGGTTATTACCCGCTTAACTTTAAGCCCATTCCACTTTGGCGATCATGTCCGGTGTTGTAGACACTTATCGCCTCGCAGAAAACTTATGGCATCCTTTCACTATACACAGCAAACTACGTAAATATTTTTCTTTTTTTCGGCATTATTATACTTTTTTATCGTGGCTTTTGTACAAAAACTTCTGCTGCAACGACGGCTGTTTCCTCTGGCTAATGGTCGAAGTCTTGCTGTGATTTTCGCATACGGATACTGTTCTTTAGGTTCTAGTTTAGGATTTCCAGGTATTAAGTCTTTTGTAAAGAATCCTTGTTTCCATAGATTTTTTTTTCCAGAGATAACATAAGCCTGCGAATGATCCTGCTTATCTGAGACCCACTGCTGAGAAGAGTTCCTTTTTCATTTAGAACACCATAAATAAGTCGGGAAATTCTTTTTTCGATCTTTTTGCGGCTTTCAGAAATTCTTCTTCAGAATGCTTCTAAATTGGAATAGTGCAGTAAAGGTTATTTATGTAATGTGTGCTCAGAGAACAAATTTTCGAATTTATTTTTCTTCGACTAATGGCCAAGCTGCCTTTAGAGCGAATCGTTTGGTGTGTTTTTTTCTTTTCCCGCCACAAATAATGGCATTCTGAGGTTAAGCATTGCTGTTCCAGAAAAGAAAAAAACAATCTGGTGTTTTTTTGAATTTGTGAGGACATTTATCTATACCAATCTTGTTCGAGTTAAAAAAAAAAAATATTTTGGTTTGTGTGTTCAGTTGATTTTTATTGTAGTTTATTATAAGCCAACTATCTATTTTACCATACATTGTTTTTATAATATTTACAATAAGAAAAAGTCACTTTTCACTTAAGTTCCAAAATATATCACATCGATCATTGTCTTTATGATATTTTTTCTGTTTATTATCATTTTATTATTATGTTATTATTATTATTATGCTTTTTATTGTTTATTATAGCAAGATTTAAATGTTTACATGTTTATGGGAAAAAAATTATATGCATTATTTTAAATGATTTAACAAAGGCATAGCAGTTTTGTTTCAAAAAATATATTTGTACACAATTTGAATTATTTCATAT
This sequence comes from Caerostris extrusa, assembly GCA_021605095.1. NCBI lineage: Eukaryota > Metazoa > Arthropoda > Arachnida > Araneae > Araneidae > Caerostris > Caerostris extrusa. Next base: position 156,313 of record BPLR01009222.1, read on the forward strand.
TACTAAAAATTTTAAAGTAATTTATCAAAAGTATTTGCTGTTAGTGCCATCATATTTATCACAGCAGAAAAGATCTCGGCCTTTTCAGTCTTTAGTAAATATCGTAATCTGACTAGTTTTGTTGGAAAATAAAATCACGATGAAAACTAAAAATCGAAATTCAGAAAATTCCAAATGAAGCATGTTTAATCTATTACACAGTCCCGATCTCTAAACCAGTGCTTCTCAAACTTTCTACATTTGCGCTCTGTTTAAATACATATCACAAGAACTTGATTGATTACCTTCAGTGTGAAGCAAACCTACTATGCCGCTAAGACACTAAGACCTTCGACGAACTTATTAGGGCTGGACAAAAGTCATGTAACCATAATCCGAACTGCCCTAATTGCTTACTTCGAAATGGACAATATAATGCGTCATGCAATTAAACTACTGAAGATAAAAATTGGATGAGCGCACAGCGATGAATTCTTTATTTAAGTGGCAATGGCGATTTGCTTCGCGTTGAAGGAAACGAAACCAGCCAATCTGGTAAGACCTTAACAAGGGAATATTTTGGTTCTCCTTTTTTCATTATTAAAACTTAAAAATATCATTGATAGTTTTATGTTGTTTATTTTACATTAGTAATATAAGAATAGCTTGAAATTTTTTACTTAAAAGTAAAATATTAATTTTGCAAAAAAATTGTTATTAGGTACAAACAAGCAATATAAGGATAAAATGGAATGGCAAGAAAATAACCGAGATTTAATTTCTTACTGCAAAAAATAATTAAACGCTTAAAAATAACGAAATAGCTGACCTGTTCTTAGATTTTCCCCCCATTAAGTAATTTTAGATTATTTAATATATTTGCTGACTTGCAATTTTATAATATTCAAGTCATACAAACCAATGCCTCTATAAATACACAATTTGAAAGAGATCTTTAGTATTTTTAGATTTAACTTCACAGTTGCTTATCTATAAGAAAGTATTTTTATTGGTTTTTTTCTGATCCCCGATATGATCTAACTATTACACCAAAATCATAAGTTCATAAACCTCTAAAAGGCCAAGAATAGAAGAGGTTCAGAAAAAACCTCGTCCGATCTAAAATCAAGACAGTTTAAAAATATGAGTAGGATATGCTTGAGCAGTCCTACACTTGGTGCAGGTACCAAAACTCTTCTGCCCTTGTTCATAGGTGAAACTCCTCTAGTGTCCTGGCGGCCTGAGGGCCAATTGGCTTGCTCTCTGGCCTTTTGGTACCACAGGCTTCAGGTTCGAATCCTGGCAGAGGCATGGATGTTTTGTTAGTGGTTAGGAATCCGCGTTAAAATGTAGGTCCAGTTCTAATTAGCCTAAAGTGTGCACAAAAATTACCGTAAGCGACAAACCAAACCTCAAGTATCCACTGGCCAAAATGCAGAGCACCACCAGGTGAACTCTCCAGTACCAGTTCGAGTCCCGGAGGTACCATGGATGTTTGTAGTGGTTCGGAATCCACTTTAAGCTGTAGGTCCTGGTCTCATATAACTGTAGAGCGTCACGGTGCCCAGTCAGACTTACTACCCACATCATTCCCAAACTGTATAGGGGCAACTCAGCTCTAGGCACAATGATGTGGTAGTAACAGTAGTAGTAACAATACCCCACTTGGTAGATAGCAATATCTAGACCAGTAGTAGTAGAAAGTGTTATTGGTACTTACTTGATCCATTTTGTCTCTATCCACTAGACCAGGGGTCTCCAAACTTTCCAGCCTTAGGGACATACTGTTTACTCCAATAAGTACCAGAGGCCAAAACCGTTTTAATTTTTCTGCCATTTTCTATAATTTGGACCAGTCGCTGAGTACGCGCTCTGAGCGAGCATACGCTTGCTAACTACAAATGTCAGTGAAAAATCACAATTACATAAATCTTATTAGTATTTTTTTACAAGTGGATATCCCGCGGTTTCATTCGCGTTAATTTAGCTTTTCCATTCCTGAGGGATTTTCAGAATTGTTTGATCAGGATATATACATTCCAAACATCGTTATACATACATAAGCGATACTCTTTTACCCCAACATAACTACCGAGGGTAACCGCGGGATGTTCACTAGTTTATAATGTTAGTGGGGTTCATTTCAATTATGTGTTAGTTGTTATGCTTTAGTTACATTTTCTGCTTAGTATGCTTGTCATTGCTTTTACCTAGCAAGTCAATAAAACCGAGTTATTATCATTCTGTGTTTTTTTTTTTATCCAACTTATTACAGCAACACTAAGCTATTCGCTGTCGCGGGCCGGATTGATGACACTGGCGGGCCGGATTTCGAACGCGGGCCGTAGTTTGGAGACCCCTGCACTAGATTATATCAAGAGGTTAGAAGTGAGACAACAGACTTTTACCAAAATGTAAGATTCGTTACATTCTTAATGTTTTGACAATTTCAAAAATAAAAGTGATAGTTTAATAGTAGCTCTTGAATTTAGCGTACCTGGACAGAGATACAGGTTGGCATAATGACCAGAGTTTAAAGATTTATGCTTGCATAATTGTCAAATAATATATATTCAGTGACACATGGAAAATATAAGAAAAACATGTCAAGTGTTTGTTTTTCTCCTTTGCAAATGTTTGCTTTAGTAACACGACAAATACCTAATTTGCAATCATGTGCAGCGGGTCTTTTTTTATATAGTTTAATACTGCCAATGGTTCTTAATGCAGAACTGGTGCGTTCTTTAAGTTCACTTGTTTGTTATTTATAGAATTGATCAGATCCAAGATCCAAGTTGTAGAAAACCCTCAATTAGTGTAAAGGATGTATCAGTGTTTATTTAAAAGCCACTGAAGTGCAAAATGTAAAGAATTAATTTGTTTACAGATTAATCGTGCTCGAAAGGTTCTTACAACAAACATTTGTAGTTGAAAAAAAAAAATAGGCATGTTTTTCTTTTTATTTTGATATATCATTGATTATATTATGGGTAATACTTTTGAAAATATAAATTCCTCAAATCCTGCCATTCATTTATGTTAACTCTGTACATGAAGATCACCCAACTTAATATAGTATAATAGATGATGAAATTTAATTGATAGATTTTTTTTTTTTTTCTTATCTCACTTGGTATTGGGCCTGAATGGCCGAGTGTCTAGCGCTCGGTGTCACAGGTTCGAGTTCGGGGTGCCATGGATGTTTGTAATGGTTCAGAATCCACTTTAAGCTCTTAGGACCCGGTCTCATATAACTGTAGAGCGTCACGGTGCCCAGTCAGACTTATCACTCACATCTTACCCAAACTGTATAGGTGCAGCTCAGTTCTTAGAGACACAGTGGTGTGGTGTTGTAGTGTAGTAGTAGTATCCCACTTGGTACATATGTAGGTGTAGTATAGTATATGTTTGATGGAGCTTGATATGTTTGATATAGCTTGATATTGGAGCTTGATATTGGAGCTTGATATGTTTGATTTGTAGTAGTATATCCCACTACTTTCTAGCAACATCTAGACGAAGTATAGACTCATGCGGTCTCTGGGAAGGATTGAAAGGGGAGTTCCGTTGTGATAGAGCACCCGTATGTCTGACTTGGCTCCGTGTTGCTGAAGAAGGACAGATAGTACCTTCTTTAAGGAGAACTACCCCACATTTTTATATTGTCTGGGAGAAAACTCGGATAATTTCTCACCAGGTAGTCCGGCGAACGAGGCAAGATGCTGAACATCACAAACGCCATCGCGACTCCTCGTTGTTTGAAACAGTGTCTACAACAAAGCCGCCAGCGGATTGAACCTCCGCCTTGAAGGCTCGTTCCCACCGAGGCGTGAGGCGTTAAGCGAGAAGCGTTGACCAATCACCAGCCTCACCACGTGCGCCTCAAACCGATTTGACATCCACCGCTTCGAGGTGACTAACTTTCAACTCGAAGCGGAACTTCACTAGGCGTAATGCTATTTCTGACGTTTCGCTGTGAAGAGGTCGAAAAAAATTTTCTCGCCTGCTGCGTGAATCTTCAACGCTTCACGCCTTGGTGGGAACGAGCCTTAATGTTGAACAGCCGCGCGCGTTGCCACTGAAACACGAGTCAGGTAATTGATAGAATACAATCAGGCGTCAGATCGATGAATTTTTTTTTCTTCGGGAGAGTAGACATATAATATTACTCACATTTGCTTCTAAACTGAGTCAATCACAATTTGGGGGAAAAAAATCAACAACAAACATATTTAAATTTATTTGTACCAATAACATCAAGCAAATGCTCATTAGTTGAATTTATTTGCTTCCTGCTTGCTTCTATCTTCCTCCAGAGCATAGAAAAACTTTTTGAATTATTCTAATCCGGTTTGGGCACATCAGCTAATTGAAAAAAATGCTGTAAACTAGCAAAAATATCCAATTAAATCCTGAATTTTATGTCATTACAACTAAGACTTTTAGAAATATGCTTGAAACTCATTTGGCATTTAAACACAAATCAAGTTACAGTCCACATTCGGCCCGCGGACTAAAAGTTGACCTTTGTTATAGATGTCTAGACGAGGGGAATTCGTATTGAAACGTACTAAATATATTAGAAGCTTGATAGTTTTCTTAATAGTTTTCTATATTTTCTACAGTTTGAATTGTTCTTAATCCGGCATGGACACTTATAGTTAATTGAAAAAGGCTGTAAACTAGCAAAAATGTCCAATTAAATCCTAGATTCTAAGTCATTACAATAAAGATGTTTGAAAAATATGCTTGAGACGTGTTTGAACTAAACACAAATCAAGAGGCGATCCACATTGAGCTCGCGGATTGCAGGTTGACCTTTGTATTTTTTTAAATCAGGGGTGGCCAATCCGAATGATCTTGCAGGCCACTTTGAAATGCAGCCTAACTCCCCATATTAGATCTAGACCCACTATAGACATTTTTGTGGAGTGAAAATTGAAACATAATGACTTATTATTTTAATGTTTACTATTATTCTTACATGTAAACATAGATAATATAATAATAATAATACCAAACACACATAGTAAAGGAATGTATAACACTAAAGAGGAAATACAAAAAAATATATAAATATAAACGAAATAAAAAAAATTAAATCATTAAAAGAATATTTATTTTACTATTGCGATATTTGTTTCTCCACTGTTTCATTTTAGCTTTTGCAAATCGATCTCAATTTGGGTATTCGCATATCGCAATACGTGTTGCAGGTCAGCGTACGTTATGTTTGAGCGTGTTTTGTGTTGGGTCAATTTCATTTTCGAACAAAAGATTTGCAGATGTAAGTTGAATCAAAAGCGCTAATAACTTGAACTAAGAGACTGGTTTGCTCTGCAATCAACAATCAACTGTGCTTATACAGGGATGGTCACTTAAAAGTGAAACTTAGAAACTGTTCTATCAGATGTTCCAAGACGAGCGCGCATCATGAGTTCTCAGAATACAATTTAATTAACGATTAAATAACTGAAAACTCATAAATAAACAAGCAATATCTGTTATATATTCACAAGAATATTATTGTAAAATCAAAGTTAATTTTTTCTCATAATTTCAACAGTTAATTTTTAAATATATGGATGCACACATAATGTACTTTTGTTAAAGTGTGATAAATCTCTAACAGGCCGGAAAAATATTCAAGGAGGGCCGCGGGTTGGCCACCCCTGGTTTGAGATGCTTTCCATGTGACGAGGGGGAATTCATATTTGAAGCGTACTAAATATATATTATAAACTTGATATTTTCGATGTCAAAATGAAACTATTTATTTCAATTTTATTATTAATTCTTTAACTTTGAAATCACGCTCGCCATCTTCGAAAAACCATGAGAATTGGATGTTAAAAA